>JARFJB010000339.1:6185000-6300000 GCA_036346205.1 Vesta saturnalis | reverse complement strand
ATAATCTCTTGTATTGATTTTCGATAACGCAAACGTTTAAGTTTTCAAATATCCCTACACCATTATGACACAAAAAAGTATATTCGTTAATAAGCGTTAGTTTACACGTACTAAAAAATTTCGGTACTAGGTTACAGTATCAAGCGAAGGATCAACAAACACTAACAATTTTCCGCTATATTGATTATTTGCGCGCGTAAGCTCTTCAATATACTCTCTGACTCGTTCCACTATTTCGGAATGTGTTGAATTTTTGTGCTTTACGTTTATCATATTGTATTATTTTATAGTTATGATATTCCGTATAATAGTAATTGCACACTTTCCTCGCAAATTATAGATTTGTTACCAAAATTAAGCAACGATAAGGACAAAATATTTCCTAATAGTTTTACTTTGGACTTAACGTTTTGCGACGGAAGAATGAAAAAACGTTTAGTACAAGGTGTGAGCTACCTGTATTTTCGTCTGCGGTAATAAAAATAAATGACTACGTATCATTCCGTGTAGAAAATATAATTTTTGCATTACATAAAGGAAAACGCTTCAGTAACTTTTCACTTAGTTATAGAACTAATAGGCTATTCCGAGAATACTACAACTTCAAAAGCTTTTGTCGAAATCAATGCAACATAAATTTCTTTCAGTGCACTACATTAGAACCTTTAACGTAAAGTGTTAGTAGTATAGAATTTGAAATGTTTTATAAAATGATACAATAATGTTTATTGGATGCTGTAGGGATTTAGTTTTCCAGGCGATCAAATAACAGCAGAACACATCCCATATCTAGTAAATATAATAATATGTAAGGTAATTTCTATAACAGCATCTTCCAAGTAGGTTTTATTATTACTACTGTATTGCAGTACAAATAATGCAATAGAGGGCATAAAATTTTACGCGTAAGACTATAATTTACTTTTATTGCCTAGACATTCTTTTTCACATATTGAATACTATAACTGTTAAGAATCAACATTTTGATACGACTATAATTTTTTATTCTAGATACTTCTTCATAGAACTTCTCTTAAAATTAAATTTATTTGGGAAAGTTCTCTAGTATATCTATGTGGAGCAGTTTGTTCCTCCTTAAACGTGATTTTCAGTTTTAATTATTTCATTATAGAGTATAAAATGCTTGACTGAATAATTACAGAGAATTTTACTAAGGGAAAACACGGTTATATTCTGTAACCAAGTTACAACTAATAGGTGGCCACTCAAAGTCATAATTTCAGCAGGATGGGATAAGGCAATTAAGAAGTTCACAATATTAAGGTAGTATCACACGCACGCGCAAACGCAAACGCACACCTACACGCACACACACACTCACACGCACACGCACACGCACACGCACACGCACACGCACACGCACACGCACACGCACACGCACACGCACACGCACACCCAAACGCACACACACACACACTCACACCCACACGCACGCGCACATGCGGACGCGGACGCTCACGCACACACTGTGATTATTAGAAAATAAGATAGTTTGGTTGTCACTTGAACGAAAGAAACAAACAATAGTATAACAGTTCGGGACGTAACTCACATAGCATGTTTAAGGGATAAATAGGTTAACAGGGAATTACCATAAGTATGAGAGAGAAAGAATGTGTCAAGGTCTCGCACGACGTGAAGTGATAGCTGAGAACCAACATCCTTTGATCTCTTTATATGGGTAAGAGAGGAGTTACACGCTTTCAACTACTTTCTAAGGTTTATCAAAATCTACCCAATAAGAACCCAAAATTGATGGGACATGGAGCTATCACGTATGGATGTCATGAAAATCGATCGGGCGCAATTTACCTATATACGAAAATATAACGTTTGTCCGTAGGAATAGCTTAAAGTTGTCTTAAATAATTGCCTTTTCGTACGTTGTACAGGAATCCATGGAATAAATTCGATTAAATTTGACTGAAGTATATTTTTAGAGGATTGCCGTCATTTTAATAATTTAAAAAAGGCATAGGGAATTGCAGAAGTGTCAAAACTATCCTCATTTTTTTGATTTTTTTTTATTTTTATGGGTGGTGAAACGATTCTAAGACTTCTTCAACGGGAATGCGTATTTACCATTTTCATTTCTTGATTCTCGCAAAGAATCGAAGGAAAAATATGTTCTTACACACTGATAACCGATATTCTTAGGACAAGTTTAATAACATTTCCATAAAACGTTTAGATAACTATGGACACAAAGATAATATTATTTTTACAAATCTTCAATGTGAGGTCCACTTTCGGTAATGCAGAGATCAGAATATCAGAATATCGTAGTTGTCTCCTAGTTTGTTTACAGCATTTTAAATTTGTTCTAATGTTGTTAGGAATTATTAATTGGAACCTCGTACACTTGTGACTTAAACACTCTCCAAATAAAGAAGTGGCAAGTGTTCAAATCTGGAAAACTAGAAGGCGATCAAATGGGTACTGTCCCCTACAAATACATCTACCAGAAAACTGTTCATTAGGATATTTTCTTACGTCACGTGCAAGATGAGGTGATACACCGTCGCGCATGAAGAACATGTTTCGACGCAAATCAAGAGGCACCCCATCTAATAATTCTAGAAAAATTTCTTGAAGGAAACGATATCAACCAGCGCCATCCAGACGATCAGGCAATCGGAATATTTAATGTCAGTAATAACTGGCACAATGAATTTGTTTTCTGTTAAAATCAAGACATATTTTGCCTTCATGCCGACGAACTTGTTCTAAGAACATCGGTTATCAGTGTTTGAGAGAACATTTTTTTACTTCGAAACTATGCGAAATACGGAGTTTTTACAAGAGTCAGAAATGAATACGATGGGTAATCTTTTCCGTTCAAAAACCGTGTCACTACCCATACGAAAATTAAAAAAAAACTACCAGGGAGTGAGGGTGATTTTGATCCTTCTGCAATTTCCTCTGACCTTTTTCAATTACTAAAATTACGGTAACCCTTTAAGTGCACTTCTGCCAAATTTCATTGAATTTGTTACACGCATTTCTGCACAGCGTACAAGAATGTAAAGTTTAAACTATTCCCATGGACAAACGTTACATTTGGTATATAGGTATATTCAGCACAATCGACTTCTTCTGGCCTCCACAATACGTGGTAGCTCCATGTACCAGAAATTTTCGGACACCCTGTAATGTAAAAATCGATATATACCGATAAGTTCATCCCATTGCATAGATTTTTAGAATTCGATATTCATTCTGAAGATATACAAATTTTGAAGCGAATGATACTATTTTCAAGTTTATATCACTTGAAACACTTGTACAATTTTGGGATAAAAATTGCCATAATTTGACGAATATCACCTTATTCTTGGCAATGAAAACAACGTCGTCTTACATCACACACTCTAAACTGTTATTGTTACGCCACTTTGTTACGTCCGTGTAAGTGGTCAGTGGAAACCATTGTTAATAAAACCGATGTTGGTAAAACCTGTGTTATTTTTTCGTGTAAACGTAATCATAATTTGGCAGGTACTACTAGAGCGTTAGAGAAATTATGCTGTCACTTCGTCCCGTTTGCGCTATTCTGCATTCTATGCAATCTATGGAGATGTACTCCTTGAAGGAAACATTAGACATGGTAAAGTAGTTTTATGGAAGGGACAGCGCCCGTAGAGTAAGCGCCCAATTAGCAATAATTACCCAGGCCAGCCATTTCCCAGCAACACGACGGTGTCGAGAATAATGAAGAAGCTTGAAACTAAAGTTATGCTTCGTAGCTCGTATTTGTATTGCCAAATATTGAAATTATTTCTCCTCCAAATGCTACTCTATTAAACGATCGCAAGTGCCCTATAGCTGAGGAACCAAGACACAATCCGCCCAATGACAATAATGTAACGTATTTGCATCAGTAGTGGATAATCCTTGGCTCAGTTTATGACACCACTTTACAGTACTAGATCCCTGAACAAATATTCTTATAGACCTTCTGGTGCCATCAAGAGTTGCGACAAGGGGATGTAGAAATGATGGAAAGGTGTAGCATAGATACAGAGTTTCTGCAGAATGTTCTATTCCCAGACGAATGCACTTTTACCTTATACAACAAACCTAACATTCAAAACTGTAGGGTATGGTCCACCATAAATCCACTTTGATTGTACATGGGAAGAAGCCAACACCCATAAAAGCTTAACGTGTGGATAGGTACTCTTGGGCATCATATCATTAGTCTTTTCTTGACGGAAAGTACACGTTTTTGGAACTGCCGATGAACGACGTACAGACTGCAGTCAATGACGTGATACGTGAAGCAAGAAGTTTAGTTTCAAATGGATGGCTGCCTCGTGCATAGTAGCAGACCTGATTTTGATTACTTGATGGACGCTTTTAATGGTAATGTCATTAGTATGCGAAGTACTATTGAATGGTCTGCAAGATTTCCTGATCTCGCCCCCAATAATTTTTTTCTTTGGGGTCATTTAAAATCGTAGGCCTACAAAAGAGAAAACACCAAACAATAATAGAGTTAAAATATCGCATTGAATTGGAGGACGCAGCGATTACACGTAATACGATAGCTAACGTGTTATTGTTTAACAGCGGATGGCGATTTGTTCGAACATTTTTTGTAGTGAATAAATTGGAAAATGTTGTTCTAGAAATTATACTTTTTTTCTGTTAGAGGTCGTGAGCTGAGCTATCAGTGAGCACAAAGAAAATATGGCAAAATCTTCAACCTAAGAAATATTGCTAGAATGCTGCCAATGGAAGAGTATGTTATTAAATTCTGCATTCACGAAAGGTGGCGTCTTGGATGTGAAACAACTGGTAACAAGGAACCCGCATTTTCTTCCATCGTAGAGCAAAATGTGAAAGCTGCAAATGCTGTATTCTGATGCTTCCAGTCCCACAGTTTCAAAGAAACGTGTCCTTGATGAGATTCATGCATATTACAAGAAATATTTCGATATCAAGGCGCAGCCCTCATCAACGTTCTTAGAAGATGATGAGGCAATAGATGATTAAGAACCTGAACCTGATGAGTGCGACTGCAATCCCGGACCGTCAACTTCATCCTCTTCGCAAATGCGAAGGAAACTTACAAATATCGCCTTAATAAACCAAACATTTGGGGTGTCGCTTCAAGCCACGGCTGCCATAGCCTCTAGCGTTTTGCACGAGGTAGGACTTGTCTCTGAATCGGATACATCAGTGATTAATAAGAACAAAATTGCCAGAGAGAGGTGTCGAACCATGCAAGAGCTTAAAAGTAAGAGTTCGGACATTGACACTGATCACTTAACAGGTATTTACCTCGACGGCCGACGTAACAATACATTGTCAAGAGAAAAGGTGGATGATAAATACTACCAAAGAACAATAGCAGAGGAACACTATTGCTTGGTGAAAGAACGAGTATCTAGCTACGGCGATCATGTTACACCTGCTTCAGGATCAAGTATGGCCATTGCTGCAAGTATTTACAACTATATCACAGCAAGTCTCCGGAGGTTTCACACATACTCATGTTCTAGGGTGGGATGGAACGGCCATAAATACTAGACTACATATTGGGGTACTGCGTCGTCTTGAACTGAAGACCAGGAAAGCGGTTCAATGGGCTGTTTGTTAACTACACTTCAACGAACGTCACGTGTTCGAGTTCCTCGATGGTCCCACCTCTGGACACTCTTCCTACACTTGTTGCATTGGAAAATCTTTGAAGGCGTGCCTGCCGCTTCCAGTGGTAACATTTGGGCCAGTTAACTGCACCTTGCCATCAGATGATATATCCACTTTATCCACTTTGATTAAGGACCAAAAGTATCTGATGGATATTGCTCTCGCCGGTAACTCAGACATGTGTCCTCCAGGTCTTGCTAATCGCGATCAACGTCCCCTAAATATGTGCCGCTGGTTGACAACATCCAGCAGGATATTAAGACTGTATGTTTCCACGCTAGACAGCTTACGTACCATAGTAGAGTTCGTTATCAGGGTGTATGTGCCATCTTGGTTCCGCGTCAAAGTCTATTATGCAATTAACAATGGAGCGCGACATCTTCACCACTTCATTCAGTCATCCAGATACTTGGATCAAGTTTATCGCGATGTCGTCGACCCAGTGATTTCTCGGAATGCTTACTTCGCATCACCAGAAAACATTCTTGTTGAGATGCTGACTGATGAGCGACGACATATCAGAGCACTTGGCATTCGCAGAGTCGTAAAACCACGAGAATCTGGTGAGAAGGTTGGATAGCCACGTTGGGATTAGGAAGTTCAATATTCCAAAATCAAGATTCGAAGCAAACGACTACACCGACCTAATTGACTGGTGGTCCAGCGAAGTAACTCCACCACCAATACTGAATGATGTGACTACACAAGACTTGAAGAGTATGCTGGAAGAACCAATACCAATTGACTAGACTTTTACAAAGTTCCCATGCTACACGCAAGCTGTGTAAAGAGCAGTAAAATTGATTAAAGGCCTATAAGAAAGTATGGGGTCATAACAACCGGGACAGACTTATTCGCTTCACTCTGTAATTGGAAAATGCTATGACTGAAGCCAGGTGTAAGATACAGTACAAACCCTAGAGACCCAAAAAAACATATTTTAGTACTTTTAATTTTGAAGACCTATTTCTTATATGTAATAGTATGCAAGTGTATGTCAATTCTGGTTTATGTTTAATAAATGTTAAATAATGAAAAAACAGTGCAATTGTTGATGTTTAGGTAATTTCAGGCTGCTTTTCAGAACAGAACATATTGTCAGAGGGGCATCAATTTGTGTACGGTAACTAACCATACATAGGTGCAAGTTACGCACACTACCGCAAAGTCTCGTGATAGTCAAAAAATTGTTCAAAAAATTTTTTTGGCGATTTTACTGAGTTTTTGTAATTTCACATTCCTTGCCGGAACAGAAGACATTATCCTAGGGTGGTGTAGTTTGGCACAGAAGTTACTTGTATATAGATGCCACTTTTCCGCATTACCACAAAAGCATCACCAAAAATTCGTTTTTTTTCCGATCCCCCTAATCTTTAATCAAGTTATACCGTACACATATCAGTGACTTAGATATTACGCCTGATGAAGAACAGAGTTTCTGCCTGAAATCTTGGAAAATAAATAAATAATTCCAAAAGAAAGACAATTTTATAGGTGGTAGGCATGTATACTCCATGTCAGCCGGGGAGGTACCAACACCCTTACCATGGGCTCCTTAATATTGGGTCTCCGATTTTCTGAGCTCGGTAAGGGCTGCCGGTTACCTTTTCCATCATCCTTAATCTATTCTCATCCTTATTCTTCCTTCTCGCCCTCACTGTCTTCCTATCGGATTAAAAGTCCCAAATTAAAAAATAAGATGGCTGTGGTTTCTAGGGTTATAAATTCCGGACGTAAAATCCTGCCCCATTCGGATGTCCGGGAGGGCAGGGCCCAAGCGACCTCTGTCATCGAAAGTAGCAACTTTCTGATTCACTACTGCAACATCCGCGGTATCAGGTCTAATCTTAATGCTATTCACCAACATCTTTAACAATTACAACCTGATATATCGTTGCTATCTGAAACAGAAGTCTCCTCTGAAAGCTCCGAGACACCCGTCTTGCAATTTCCTCAATACCATCTTCACTCTAACTTTCGATATAAAGGAGGCGTATGTGCGTACATCATGGACAGAATTGCTTGCAAGAGGGTTTTTTCCTTAGAAAATAAAAATTTTGACGTGATTCTGGTCCTAATTTTGTGAAATTCTACTGTTGCATTTATAGGTCTCCTAATGACGGCAACTTTCAAGACTTCTTCGATTACCTTAGTATGAAAGTTGAATATCTCCTGTCTCAGTTTCCATCTTGCGATATTTCATTTGTAGGCGTTTTCAATGTTTATAACTCTAGTTGGCTTCAATTTTCATCTACTGCAAATCCCGCTGGTCATAGTGCAGAAACATTTGCTATTTCATGTGATCTCACACAAATGATTTCTGAACCCACAAGAATCCCTGATAACCCTAACAATACTCCACAACGTCTAGATCTCTTTCTTACATCAAACCCTCTTGCTTATAAAACTTTCGTTCTTTCGCCTTTAGGTCTTTCCGACCAAAACGGAAAATTAAGTTCTTTTTATTAAATAAAGCCTTTTATAGTGTTCAAGAATTTGAATCTTGTAATTTAAGACTTCTGTAAAGTGTTTTTTTTTTCTATAACATGTACTACAGCAATAAAACATATTATTATTATTATTATTATATTATTGCCTAATAAAAATCATTTCTACTGTACCTAATTCCACTGTTGTTCGCAAAACCGATAGCACCTTGTGGTGTTTTAAGTCAGCTCGATGGAGTGATTTACGGGATTTCTTTGCAACTTTTCCATGGCGTGAATATTGTTTTAAGTCGTCCTCTTCTTCGGACATCGCTCTTTCAGTATCTGAAGTCATCCTCATGGGAACGGAGTTGTACATTCTGAAAAAAACAGTACCGTGTAGGTCATTCACGTTCCCAACCGTGGTTCAATAAGGCTTGTTCTGATGCAATATCTTTAAAAAACAAATGTTACATTAAATGGAAATCTAATAAATCGGTTGACAGTCATGTAGAATACGTTGGTGCTAGAAATATCTGCAAAGGTGTCATCACTAAAACTAAATAGTTGTTCGAACAACGAAAATGCAATGAACTAGCTACATCTCCTTTAGGCAGTCGTAAATTTTGGTCTTTAGCTAAATCCATTAGTAAAAACTTTCGAATATCTTCATTTCCCCCCCTGACATCTATTGTCGGATCGGTAATTGCTGATTATGTAGACAAAGCCAACGTTTTTGTGGATTTGTTTGCATCAAACTCGTGTCTCAGTGATTCTGGAAAAGATGTGCCCCTAGTCAACTCTTCTTCATACGTTATGAAACCAATTCATTTTCGGTACAAGCTCTTGGAATCGATCATCAGTAGGCTTGATCTCAATAAGGCGACTGGCCCAGACGGTATCCCAGCTATTGTCTTAAAGAAATGTTCCCCCGAAATAGTACCAGTCCTATCTATGCTCTATACCTCTATATCTTCTGGGGAATCCCCTTCATCATGGAAGCAAATGTTCAACCTATTCCCAAAAAAGGTGATAAGACCGATCCCTCAAATTACAGACCAATTGCCATCACTTCCATTTTGTCTAAAATCATGGAAAAAGCCATCAATCAGCAACTGCTCACGTTCCTTGAAACTAACAAACTCCTTAGTGACCACCAATATGGGTTTAGGCAAAGTCGTTCAACAGGCGATATTCTTTCATATGTGACCCAAGTTTGGAACAATACAGTAGAGCAGTCCGGTGAAACAATTGTAGTCGCTTTAGATATCTCAAAGGCATTTGATCAAATTTGGCATAAGTGTTTACTTGCCAAACTCACCTCGTTTGGGTTAAATGATACGCTCAGCAACTGGGTTTCTAGTTTCCTTGATAAAAGACGAATACGTGTCGTAGTTGATGGCTTTTTTTCAAAAGAAGTTAGCATTAACGCAGGCGTACCTCAGGGATCCGTTATAGCGCCTACACTTTTTCTGCTGTACATAAACGACCTTATTTCTTCAACAACTAACCCCACCCATTGCTTTGCTGACGATAGCACTCTTCACTGTAGTTCATCTCAGTCTACTCATAGTGATAATCCACCTTCCATGTCAAAAGAAATTAAAGCTGAAATGGCAAATTCAATCAACAAAGACATTCAACGTATTCTCGAATGGGGAAGCAATAATCTAGTTAAATTTAATGCTAACAAAACTCAGTGTTGCATTATGTCCGCCAAAAAAGATCGATCATTTCCTGTTGTAAGTATGAATGGCTCAGTTCTTAAGTTTTCAGACTCTATTACTCTGTTGGGTATGACTGTATCTTCAAATCTCTCATGGGTTGACCATCTTCTGTCAGCTACCAAAACATCTGCTCGTAAATTAGACTTTTTGTACAGATCTAAGCAGTACTTTACCTCTAGACAACTCCTTCTGCTTTATAAGGCCCAAATTCGGCGTTATCTGGAATATAATTTTCATCTTTGGGTTAGTGCTCCCCAGTACGCTCTCGATATCGTTGATCGTATTCAAAAGAGAGTGATTAGGCTTATAAATGACCCGTCCTTAACTTCTCACATACAGTCCCTTGAGCATAGAAGGATGGTTTCAGTTCTTTCTTTGTATTATCGTTATTACAACGGCTATTGTGCTGGTGAATTACATTCTTTGATACCATCTCCGGCTATCTTTGCGAGAAACACTCGGTTCGCTCATTCATGTCATCAGTATGCAGTACAAATCTCCACTTGTCGTACCAAACGGGCGCAATCTACATTTTTCTACACGGCTTCTAAGCTCTGGAATGATCTCCCTAGTTCCTGTTTTCCTCTCACTTATGATATGAGAAAATTTAAGGTAGCTGTTCATAGGCATCTATTCGCAATTAATTATCCCTCTATCCATCCTCCTAAGTGTTCCTGAGTGCTTTAGCACGATAAGCCTTATTTAGCCTGTTCAGGTCCACAATCATAAAAAAAAATTGCTGAAAGTTTCAATTCTTATATTAAACACCTGTATGGGGACGATATATGGAAAGAAGTAAAAATGTCCGAGAAAGAAAATAAGCTAACTTGGTCACCTCACCTTCTTGAAAATGTGTAGGTCTATTAACATAATACTTAGTTTTTTGGTGAAGCAAATCTGTTTCTTCTAAAAGAAGCCATCCAAGCTACAAGAAGGTACCTTGACAAGCTGCGTAAAGAAATTTACCATTTGCTTTTCTTTTATTAGAACAGCTATTAAATGATGACTAGAGATTTATTGACAACCTCTTATATAGGAGATTCGAAAACCAGACAGATACCTAAATTTCATTCTCTTAATAGTAAATAACACAACAATACGTATGCACCTTACAAAGACCTTAAAAATCGTACATCGGAAGATCTTGTAGTTAGTCTTAGTACTTATAATTTATCCGCTCTGTTTTGTCCAAAGAGTTGAATTTTGCTGTGGCTCCTTCCAAAGTTCCTGCATAAATAATCATCTCTAATGTTGAAACGAGTATTAGTTACCTTCGAGCTCCTAAAGCAGCAGAAATCCTACACAAATTATACTCCGCTATAAGTTAATGGTGCTGCATGAATATACCTAATTACTGGTCTGGTCTATAATTAAGTGATCTTCAGAACGTCTACTTAATACTACTTGGTAAATTGTGGATCACATCCATATCCACTTGAATATAGCGTCCATTTTCCATAACGAACGGTAGGTGAACTGCGCACAAACTTGTTTGATTACCGAGTTGCACATCAGTAGCTGCTTATTAGTTTCATTAATTTTTAATTGATTTCCTTCCTCTTTTTTTAATTAAATTCGCGGTTTAACTCTATTTAACATTTCCGTATATTTCGATATACCCATTTACTTGAAAATTTAAACACTGTTTGCCTCAATTATGGGATTACTATTTTCGATTATTATAAATTTATTTTTACTTAAAGCTTTACTTTTACTAGATTTATATTTAACTTTGATGGAATGTTCAGTTACCGGTTTCTCTTTTTCCCTTTTTTCTAGTATCTGGCGCAACTGAACCGTCCTTCCAATCAAAAATTTGATAATTAATTCATGAATCACGAATATTTTAACTTTGATATAATTTTTGGGGTGTACATGATTTGTTACGGGCGAAAATAGCAGTAGATCGGAAGTAACAGATAAGAAATGGACCTGTATCTCAGTGGAATAATAGTCGTAGGCGGGTTACTAGTTTATGCGTTTAGCATAGCTTGTAATTCGTGAAACACGGTGGGGGTTTGTCAGAAATCATTGGAATGCCATGATTTTTATAAATGTCAATATAGGAGTCGTAGTTTCTAAATACGAAATGTTTACAGCTAAGTTCCCCAACAAATCCAGGTGAATCGGTGAATTAACAACTGGTACGCTGATTCCTATAAAACTTCGAAATGTTTCCAGGTACTCGCAAAACAGCTGATCGTCAACGATCTTATTTATTTTATATTTACGTTAAGTTAGTCAAATCTAGTAAAGAAATCTCCCACTGATCGTTACGTTAAAGGTTTCCTTAATAATAAAAAATAGTTGAACGTAGTCGCTGTTTAGTTACATAAACGAAATTTCCCATAAAATAAATAAACTGCTCAATAACTTGAAGGTAAATTAAAATGTCTAATCACTTAAATTTGATCGTAAATAATAATAACATAGCAACAATGGAATGGTGTTACAATAAAATTATATACCGCAAAGAAGTGGTACCCAATTCATTACCACCATCCATACATTACGCTAAATTTAAACAGAGATAAATAACCAGTGTGTTGATACATATGTTAAAAATATCATCAGAATCTATTAATTAAGGTGCATTGACGCTTGCAAGTTTCAAATTCCCCGATGGCGTTCTCTAATACAGTCCTTTATATACACAAATTTATTAAAGCAAAATTTATATTTGTATATTACATTGAATTTTCAATCGTTGAATCCGCGAAAAACGTGATTATATCCAAAGATAGGGAAAATCACTACTCTTAACACCTTCAATGGACCCGTGAACAATGTCACTTCTGATAAACGATACACCGCGCTTTAATGTTACCGGGGTGGCTGAATATTCTTCAAAAATCACGCTAAGCGTGGCTGAGTGAGGTTCCATACGAAATTGTCATTACCTCCGGTGGATGTCAATCAACCTCAATACGTCCTAGCTTAAATCGCTCCCGCAACCTCCTTTTTCAACAGCTAGACCTAGGCTCCTTATCAATCTTTTAGATTCTGCCATACTGTATCTCACGTCAAATAACCAATCATAAAAACCATATCTCCAAATCGTAAGCGCAGTAAAAGCTGGAGGAGTTACGGAAACCCAATTGAGAAAAAAATTGCGTCTCAGCATCCATCTACTTCGAGAAAAATATTAATGTAACCTGATCTGTTTTCGTGAAATAAAAACTCAGGAAAATTGATCTTAAACCAACATATTATAAAAACCACGCTCTATCTTATGTTCATAAAACAAATTTTATCAACATGGACTCCCACTCTCCGTCGCCAAAGCTTTAATTATGCAAAATACGTTTCCTGAAGCGATTTTGAATTACAAAGTAACAATTTTCGATGACGTAATTTTAACTCAACTAAACTATAATTAACGATACTTACAAAAATAGGATTATCTATTATTCGCTAAAACTGTTCAATTCTCATATAAAATTCCCTTTACTAATATATAGTTGTCAACGAGTGATTTAAAAACTTCAATCCATTAACCACAAACAAACCGAAGAAATAGGTAACCATTCAAAAAATTTGGATACTAAATCCTATTCCAATTTGTAATAACTCCAAATATTCTAACACAAAGTAAAAATGTGGAATAATTTGGTTTCGGTATCAGGTGGTAGTAGTTCGGACAAGGATTCTAGAGGGTGTGTAACAGAGAGAGGATATAGGGGTAAGTGGTATTCGGACAGAGTCTACGTCTATTCTCAGCGGTCAATTCCCCGCGCGAAATTTCATCACAGACAATTCATTGCACGACAATTTCTCGCGTACGACAATTTATCGCGGACAACAATTTATCGCATTAATCAGCATATTTATAAAAAAAACAATGAAAAGTTCAATACCATGTTTATTGTGGTCATGTCATATAAACCTAGGTACTATTACATTACACTACTAAATTATCAGTATGTTACTATTTAACTAAAATTAGACTTGAAGTGAAATTATGTGCAATTCCGCGAAGAAAATCAACTGTCGTTCTGTCACCGTACGTTTCCACGACAACTTGATTGTGCCGTGAGGTATCCTTGTATAGTTTCTTCTGTCGCACTACATTTCCAGCCACAAATTGTTCAATCTTAAGTTTATTTAAACTCTCTTCTTTCTGTAATGCTTTTATCAGCTTCCACAAGGTAGGATGGCAAGCATTCACAATAGAAGAAAAACTGTTGTGCCATCCTTCAACGGCATTATTGGTACGTGCAATACCTTCTGCGACCATTGCATGACAATTCCATAAACTTATAGGAAATAATGGCGGTCTCCTTCGCCCTCTTCTATCAACTCGACCTATCCAAGTATCTTCAAAATAATTAATTAGTGGTGTCAGTATCTCTTCATCTTGATTATAAAATTCGGTGTCCAGTAATACACCGAATTCATCAGTAACATCATGTTCAGGCACAAATGCGAGGGCGGCAAGTAGTCGTATCTTCAAAGCAAAATCTGGATTTTGTATATATTGGTTTTGAAGACCGGTTGCCTGCGTATGTCGCCACAGGCAATGTGTGAAGTGAAAAAATCAGCCTCGTATTCTTGTATCCGGGAACTCATTACTCACTGCATTCATAGCCGACTTCTCAAAGTCCATAAGAATCGTAGAGGGTTGAGGGCTAGGTTTTAATGTTTTAAAGCTCCAAATAAACGTCTGTACGTGTCTTCATTCTTGTTAGGAAGGAGGGCGTATACGGTTGGAATTACGTTACTGTACTGAACACCATGTATAGTGTAAATCTGAGCAAACATCCGTGGAGCTGTTGAAAATGTGCCATCCGCGTACCAATGCTCGCAACGTGCCATATATTCCAGGTTTGTTTCAGTTGTAAACAGTAAAATTCTATCTTCTGTGGGGCCAGTATCAAACAACAAAAATAATTCGCCTGTAGATGTGATGGTATACTCGCGAGGAATTTCGAGTTCCAGTAATGATGTAGGATTTGCAGGAACACCTTCTACTTTGACACGCACACGTTGGATGGTCCTTCTCTTTGAAGAAAGTTGTGGCAGCCTGCCACCTGCGTCTGCAGACAAACCCTCAGGGGTAGTTGCTACTATCGGTTGAGTAGTAGGTTCCGTTTGCTTCGTCAAACGTTTCATTCTCTGCATGGCTTCCCTTGCCTCAACTTCAGCAGCATCCGGAACATGATTATGGGGGGTACTCTTCACTATTGTATCTCCCAGTGAATGAACGCGTCCAGTACAACGCCACTTGTGATAATGAGCACACTTCCAAGTAACCTTTCGTTATTTGTTCTTTCTTTACTATACATGTAGCCGTTACAAACCAACATTCTGCGGCTTTTTTCACTGTAAATAAACTGTAGCACCATATTTTCAGTTTTGCGGTTTGCAGCACAATAAATTTTTTCATCACAGATCCTCTGTTTTATATCCAAATGGCAACCCCTAATTTCCTGTAGAATTCCTTACTACATTAATATAACAAACAACATTCCAAATCTTTACTTATTGTCACGTATTATTACCATTCCCAATTATGGTGATTTCGTAATTAGCAACCCTTTGTTGTGTGGTTCACTGGCATTGAAAGACTCGTAGAGTTTTAAAAGTAACAATTACATTGAAAATGCGACGAATTGTCGTTGCGATAAATTGTCTCAGCGATGAAATGTCTGACGACAAACAGCCCGCGATGAATTGTCGTGCGGTGAACTGACCGTGATGATTTGTCGCGACACCATTCAGATAAGGGTCTGGTGACGGTATAAGTTTTATATTGAGAATCCGAATTAAATGGATATTTAATAATTTCTATACACCCTTCGTGGTAGTAACCCGAACAGATGTTAGATAGGGATCAGGTTTACTCGAGGGTAATAGGGAACATTATAGGGATGTGACTTATACTAAGCTGGTAACGGTATGGGTATGATATTGAGAGTCTGGATTAAATGGATATTTAATAGTTTCTATACACCTTTCATGGTAGTAACCCGAATACATGTTAGATAGGGATCAGGTTTATACGAGGGTAATAGGGAAAATTATAGGCACATCACAATATAGGATTACCTTATGATTGGGGTCGAAACCACTATTAATAAAGTAATTCTATTAACAATCTTTATCTATCCTTCGAGGTACGTACACCGATAGGGCAGACCTCAGATTGTTTCTCGGATATTAGGATTAGACAGGAAATGGGTTTCGTAAAGTAGCCTTACTTCTTGGGGCCGCAGCCACTAGTAGTAGAACCACTTTACTAGGTAACTACTTACTACTCCTCGTGGTACAAACACCGAGAAAGTGTAAATAGTTACTTACTGTTCTGGAGTATTATTTTGAACTGGCACTAGAATATCGAGAAATCAGGAAATATGTCAGGGAGGATAGAATGGGATTAAAGACAGGCAGGTTATATTAATCAGGCAGGTAATTTGAGATTTTCTGGTTAGGATTTCTAGATCAAGTAGAATCAGATTCGGATTGAAATAGAATGGGATGACTGAAGGTGAGTGTAGGTATTTATAGGAGATTTACTAGGAGAGGGAAAAGTAGTGGGAAACTGATAGGATTTATAAACAATACTACATTCAGTTTAAGGAAATAAATAGGAAAGAAGTTTTGATAGGAATTTCTGGACTAGGATTGGATAATTAATAGGTGATGAATTTTAGGATCATTACAAACTTTAATTTTAAACCCCACTACATCCTCATGGTGTAACTTTCCTACTTAACGTAGTAAGGATGTTGTAATCCCGCATCCTTTTCATTTTTGTTTGCGTCTGATAATCCTTTTCCCTTTCTGATTTTTAATTTTTCTCTCTCTATCTCCAACTGTTCTCTTCCTATTGAATTCCTTGGATCTGGTCGTTTACTGTGACCTAGATTCTCCGTGTCCACCTTTGTAACTGTAAATTGGGCAAGCGAAGTCTGTCATAGTTTTTATTGTAAAGGTTTTCGGGGTGGGGCAACTCAATGGCTTCCTCTAGGTTCTTACTTGGGGTTCCTTTTTTTATAGTTTTTAGGATAAAGTAATATCTTAAAGTATAGCTATTCCACCATTCATTCTGGTGTGGGTTCTCTCGATCTTCCAGGAGGTAGTCTACCGAAATAATATATAAACTGCTGTCTTAACACTTCCCAGGATTTTTTAACTGATACAGCTGAAACAAGTATAACACTTAGTAAATTTAAACCCCAATTGTCTCAGATTTGTCTATACAAGGTAGTTTTCTTACGTGCGGTAGTAAGAACGCAAATAATGCTACATATTTATCATCTTTATTTATGACTGACACCTTTTTCCCTTTTTGATTTTTAATTTTCTTTCTCTATGCCCAACTGTCCTCTTCCTATTGCTTCAATGGAGTTTCTTATAATGTACATCTACATTCTATTTGTAACTATAGATTAGGTTGAGGAAGACTGCACATATTATTGTGAAGCAGGCGTACGAAGGGGTTACATATTGTCACCATCGTACTCCGAGTCACCTTTCTTACTGAGAAGATTTTCCGCTAGTTAGTTAATTGGTATCAAAGCACTGGATTTTGCCAAATGTAGGAAATATATTAAAAATTAAAATTTATCTTTTTTCAAGTTCCTTTCGACGGAAAGCTCTTTTAAGAACCTGGCTCCTTATTTTCGCTTGGGAGCTGTTACCGTGGCTTCTATCGTGTCAGAAATAACACGCACATTGTGAGAAATATTGCAACTATTCAATATGACATCGCGTACAGAAAACAAATTAGTGAGATAGTTAATGAGTTGTATCAAAATAGAACTTTCCAAACTGTGCAGGAGCAATTGACGGTAAACACATCCGAATAAGGTGTCCACCTCACAGTGTACAATTATAAACAATACATCCTCACTGTACGATACTCCGCTGTTAGTGATGCTTACAATAAATTTTATTTTATTGATTTAGGTAAACAAAGCGATAGAGGAACTTACGAAGTTCATAAATCTTCAAGTTAATACACTGCAGGCCTTTAGAGCACCTGATAAATTAATTACCCCTTATCCATTTACAGTGCTTAATTGCACCGATTGTAAGATTTCTATTAATCTTGTTTTCGAACCGCTGTAACACTCAAACATTACTGTAAAAATAGAAAATTCATGACCTCGAGGAGGCCAATCACGGAATTGTTTTCATTCAAGCAAGTACATCCTGAACAACAAAAATCCGGCGAAGTTAACGTAAGGTGCATGGCCACGTGAAATATTCCAATATGTAAAATGCAGTGCAACTTAAGAAGTTGCTTCTTTATCGATAAACGGCGAAATATATGCGAGCGGCGTAATAGGTCAGCAACTCTGCTATGTGTGTATCTATCCTTAGAGTGACCAAGTTTGCGTCAACTCTATCTTTTTCACAACTACCACCGCATACCTTTACACATAGTTCTACTTTCAGAACTAAGTAAGGCTTAATTGACAGCACTTATTGCCGTAAGCTTGTGGTGTTAGAGAATTGCACTTAACATTTAAGCTTTTAAAATCATTATTACCATTACCTGATCACGTCTTTTGGGTTCATACCCCAAATATAAAGATTTCTTTTCTTTTTAATAAAAAAATTCTATAAAATTTTATTTTTATCAACATTAATTATTAGAACCTTAATTTCAATTTCTTCTTATTCATGAATAGCTATACGAGTAGGACCCTGCATTATACGCGCTACGGGCGAGTCCTCGTGTTTTTCTATTTACGTCTACAAAGTGATTTAAATGTATCTTTGATCGTAAATGAAGACACGCTTGCTTATCTATGGAGGTGAATAGCGGGGGTATACCGAAAATTATAATTCAGTTTTCTTTCCAGTTTTTCACAAAGTTGCTTACATTGTAGATGTGAGCGTGATAAAACAAAATTGTTTAAAATGCGCATAATTACAGGAAGACCTCAAAGACGCTAATCAGGGGACCACTGGCTATTTCGTTTCCTTTAATGAACATATCTGGAATAAATTCCCATGTAGTGTAGTCTTATGGTACAAATTTACGTATTCCACGACTTAACTATTTCAGAGAATTGACTATGAAACCGATCAAGTCGCATCAAATGAAATGGGTAAATATAAAATCTCTTCCACCATTCCAAATAATGCAAGTAAAATACCAATTAGGAAATTAAGAAGATTGGGAGACATCAGAAGAAGATCAACGAATCAAAAAAATTGCGTATTGTCTAAAAAGGAAAAATAGGAGCACAGCAACAAGGTGCATCTAGGAGAATTATGGTTGACCTACTTGAAAGGAACGCTGGACAAACACATGCATTCGTTGCTAAAAAGGATCAGATTCAGAATCAGAATAAATTGTACTTTTTTCTAAATTATTCGAATGTTCCATTTTCGATTAGTATGTAGGTAAATGAAGTTTTATAATTAGGTTTTTTTATTATAATTTACTAATTATCTGTAGCTCTTGTTTTATTTTTCTGTTCCACAAAAATGTAACGGAAAATAAGTGCAAAGCATCACCAACAACAGTTCTACCAAACAAAGAACTTAAATTGTGGGTACACGTTTTGCCACGTGTCCCCTGTAAGGACGGTACACATTAGTCGTAAACCAGAAGGCTCAACTATACACACGGTTATCGGGAAATGTCGTACAAACACTAACGCTTGCTATTTAACATAATAATTGTACTTGCGAAATATTGTGAAATGTCTGTATCAAAAGGTTGTAGAATCAATTTAGCTCCCAAATGTATGTTATCAAGCGGAATTGCTCTACAGATTAGGTATTGTCTAATGACAAATGCTAGTGTTATCAAAAGGCATTTAATAGAATTAGGATATCACTCGTCGTCCCACAAAACGACATTCAAAATGAATTTGTAACACATCTACGAATAGCTTGTTTTCAATTAACGACAACCGTTAAGTTATCCCATTGCATTCGAATAGCGTAATTCTTCAGTTATGTCAACTGGTTTTTTCCGCGCAAGCTGAATTTTATTGAAGCCGTTCTGAAAAAGAGAGCATAACACCGAAGGGGTTAGCTACGTCATTGTATACTTTTTGTATCAAAAACAAGGAGATTATTACTTCATATTGCTATAAATTTGCTTGACACGGATTTATTTTTTAAAACATTTTCATCTTCCAACCTACATATACATATGTAGATATAAGAGGTTTTGCAATCGACTGTTCTTCACTATCGCTAAATCGACCTATTAACTCATTATACAACTTTTGGCCATGTTTCGCCAAAATCAGCCATCTTGTCTGGATATGTGTGTGTGTGTGTGTGTGTGTGTGTGTCGTGAGTGCGTCAGTGCGTGTGTGCGTGTCCGTGGGCGTGTGTTCGTGTGTTCGTGTGTGCGTGTGTGAGTGTGTGAGTGTGTGAGTGTGTGAGTGTGTGCGTGTGTGCGTGTGTGTGTGGTGCGTGTGTGCGTATGTGTGTGTGCGTGTGTGTGGTGTGCGTGTGTGCGTGTGTGCGTGTGTGCGTGTGATGTGTGCGTATGTGCGTGTGTGCGTGTGTGAGTGTGTGCGTGTGTGCGTGTGTGGTGTGTGCGTGTGTGCGTGTGTGCGTGTGTGCGTGTGTGGTGTGTGTGTGTGCTGTAGTGCTGTGTGTGCGTGCTGTGCGTGTGTGGTCGTGTGCTGGTGCGTGTGTGTGTGTGTTACTATTAGTAGCATTTTTAAGAGTTAATTACGCAAAATTCAGCATTATAGAACTACACTAAGAACAATTCCAAAAAGAAACATTCTTCAATATTACGAGTTATTGACAGGATATCGTTAATAACCCTTCATCACCTTTTCTCTTCTTTCTCGATTAAATTTCCACTTTAACATTGAAAATGTAGTCACATCCTTCATACAATATTAACGGAACTAAATTAAAACAGTGACATTTAACCTACTACCAAATACTTACACATTTTATGCGACCGATTTGAACATTACTAAAACACGAAGTAGAATGAGTTCTTGGATATATATGTGTTTTTCTCTACAGTGCTTACCTCTTTGGCTTGTAGTAATACTACTGTTTGCATTGATATGTGTACTTCAACAGATAAACGAATCTGTATAAAGTAGATATTGACGTATGCATACTGACCTTTTCTCCCTTTACGTACTGTCAGCTAAATTGCAATACCCAAAACGTGTACTGAATATAATATATAAACATAAACTTACTTATCCTCTGATAGGTATAGGTAACTCGAAAATTGTAGAAGTGTATAATTCATTTACAAAAGAAGAGAATAAGGCAAATAAAAATAAAACACTAAAACCATACATCATGAAATACGCAGATTGGAAGAAATTTAATAAGATATTTCTGTAAAAATGTACGTCACTAAGACAATTTTTTCTTTACAATGACTTAAACTTTAAATTAGTTAAGGAAGTTTGATAATGTGAATTTATTTTCGTTTTCGTTTTACATAGTAATAAATGAGTTTTAGATTACAATTTCTTTCAGGTGTTAAAGTTTTAAGTTAAGTAGTACCAATTTCTTTTTGTATCAATTCTACATAGGACGACACAACATGTTGGTTATTATAACCTACTTGTCGATAGCCTTGCTATGTAATCTTTAATAGTAAGTAACTATGACAGATTTTTTTAGCCTTTTTTTATATGATTCTGTAAAGTTATATTTTTATACGGAATTTACATTGTCTTTTATGAGGAATTGCAAAAGTTTCTTACGAGAATAATTTTACCACGTACTCTCTAAATGCACAACCAAGTATTTCAAATGTGGTTTAGTGAATTGATACAAAATTTATATCTATACCTATTATAAAGTTTTCAGTTTAATTGTTTTCACAGGTGTGCCTTATGTACAGCGTGATAATGACAGGAACAGTTTCAAGTTTTAGCTGTTAACGTACAAGTGACAATATTTCAGTACACGTGCTTTGAAACTAGACATGGTTTTATTGTAGTGAGGAGTAATTTCAGTAAACCACCCTATCTACAAAGATACATTATTCTCTTACCTTCATTTATTGCATTTGTACGATGAAAATTGACTTGAAAGTTTCACTTTTATATTATTGTATGTAACAGGGACATTAAAGATAAGAGAAATTTTCAAACTGAATGCTTCACAATAATGCGGAGAGAAAGATTAATTCATGATATATTGTTAAAATTTATAGCATAGTTTGGGTTGAACTAATTTACTTTTACGGTTTATATCGGTTTCTAATGGCTGAATTCCGTAAATTAATCTAAACTTGTTAAATAGTAATTAAGGTCTTTTATTATTGTCTTTCCGCAAAATCGAATACACTTGAGAAAACCTAGATTACATTATTACTATTATTAACACTGAGGTGGTCCTTTTGAAGTCCCTACACCCCGACCATAGGTGTATTGTGTCCCCTAGGATTAATACACCCCTCCAAAGATCCTGTTCTTTTCATGAAGTCCAGAATATTAGAGGGCGCATTTTCTTTACTTCTTGTGTAATATTTTCCTTCCCAAGAGGTTTTCGTGCCATCGTGAAAACTTCACATTAACAGACGACGTGGTGAGGTTTTTGTCACCTCCACCACAACCTCCACATAACGGGCTGTCAGTTCCATTAGGTGCATATGCTTGTGTATGCGACAATGTCCGGTGACAATTTCGATCGAGCAGTTTTATATTCGCTCTACCTAGACTTAGGATAGTTGCGGTAAGTTTAATGTTCGGTTTCCCCAGAAAGATCCTTGAGTGGATCAGTTCTTCTAGCATCAGCAGTGTTCTCGAGCGTGTACGATTTCTATTTCGGTTTCAGTTGTGTTATAAGAAATGCCCCCGGCCGGTTCTAGCCTTATGAGAGACGTTTCTATTGCTTCTCTAGCAAGCTGGTCCTGGTTACCTGCAATACTTCCATGGCCAGCTGCTCAGGCTAGTGTTGGCTTCAGTTATTAAGTTTTCATACACTGAAAGGCTTGGTCAGGAGTTGAATACAAATTAGTTCAGCGCTGAAATGGCCGCTTCGCTGTCGGCCACTATAAAAATTTTCCTTTTTGAAGGTTTTTTCAATGGTTGATCGACAGCAGCCATAATCTCATAGATCTCGGGTTGAAATACGGTCCTTTGGCGCCCCAAGCTTCCAAAAATTTTTGACCTGGTCCGTTCCATCCCCTTCGCCTTAATTATAAGTTGTAAATGCGGAAACTTTGAGAGGGTTTCCATGGCTGACGTTGGGGTAGTTCTCATCGTCCCTGTTATTCCAAGACAAGATAGTCGCTGGACCTTCGTAAGTATCCGTATGCTCTTCTGGGTGTGCATCTTGTGCCACCACACCAGAGAGGCGTACGTTATGATTGGTTTGACTATCGTTGTATATATCTAATTAATTATTCTTGGAGATAGTACCCACTTGCTTCCGAACGTTATTTTATAAGCCCATAAGGACTTATTAGCCTTGTTCTCCATGTTCTCTAGGTTTGTTCTTAAAGTTAATCCTCGGTCCAACCTAGATTATGTACTTGCATTTAGCATTTCAATACTAATTCCTTAAAACTTGAGCTAATTCCTAACAAGCTCCTTAAGTAAAGAAATAATAAAAAACTAAAAGCTATTTATTATACCTGTTATTCTGTAATTATTAGGGTCGAGCATCAGAACTCCACGATCGCACTACAAATAAACTTCTCACCCCTGTAAAAACAGATTTATTTTGGAAACAGGAAATTAACTAATGTTATCAAAAAACCTTGCACCCTTAGTTCTGTAATATGAAATTACCGGGGGAGGAGGTCTGTTTCGAGGGAGTCGACGAAATTGGTGTACGGGCTTCCTACTGGACAGTTGCAGACTGATATATCACACACCAGAAGAGTAAAAGAAAACAGTAAGTTGGCGAGTTGTAGTGCTCTGGTAAATGTCACAAGACAGTTACGGATATTCATGAGGTTTGCAGCCTATCAACATATAATAATCTTATTATAAGTTTTTATTATGAACGAATAAGTTCAAAGGTAAATATGTAATTAAAAATCATTATTAATTTTATTAAATACATAAATAAAAAGTTTACCTCGAGTAGCATTTGAACCTATGACCTGTACTTTGCTAGAGTACCGCGCTAACCAACTGCGCCATCGAGATTCAAGCCCCAATCCGTGTAAATTTTGTCTTTATGTATGAAGAACTGATTAAATTCTAAATGTAATAAGATTACAATCAAATTACTTATATTAATGGAATGTGAGCCTGCAATATCGTAAGGATTCACACATACCTAAGTCACTTAACTAATATTAAACTATTATAAGTTTTTGTTATGAACAAATAAGTTCAAAGGCAAACATGTAATTAAAAATTATTATTAATTCTATTAAATAAAATTCCATCGCATTCATGCCACTATTTGCCAGTGAAAATTGGTCAACACCCATTTCAGTTACAAAAATAATTAATATCAAGTTGGCACACCAACTTCAGGCCTAACAGACCATTTGTCAGCACAAACGGAAGGAAAAGGAAGAACATTTTTGAGAATGAACTTGTGCAGTTGCGCATTTATCAAAACTTCTGGAATAAACCAAATATGAAATATATAAAATGGCGCTTCACATTCACACTTAGCACGCCAGTTATGATCACAAACGCAAAAAACGGTAAAAAACTCTACCTAGTTTTGAGTACATCTTAGTGTCGTTAAAAACTTGTCAGGGTATTTTGAACACCCTGTATACGTATTGCGTAATTTTGTTTGTAATTCTATGCACTTAGATTCCGTATGTATATTTTCTTTGTTTGAGAGGTTACTGTCGATAATGAATGAATTTGTTTAACGTGTGTAGCGACCTTTAGGAAAGGTGTGTGGCAAGCTTTAGTTTTTTTTGTTTGTGAATTATTATTCCGTAATTTAGGTTGTTTTCCTTATTATTCGCCGCTTATTGAATGTTGAGTGGCGTATTATGTAACTTTACCTGTAACGGTATAAACGGGTGGTAGAACGGGATTACAGATAAAATTGGCCTTTTTGCCCCGACTAGCCAGCATATGGTTGTAGGTCAGATGTTGAAAATTTTGCACATCCAGAATAGTAAATCGTACGTAAGTCAAAATAGGGGACGAAAACGTAATCAGTTCGGTTTTTGGGCGCCAGAATGTTTGGTAGTCAAAATAAGGGATGTCGTGCCAAAATTACGAGTACATAGCGTGTCTAAACATACAAAAAACATACGCTTACCTATCCGCAATCAATCCCAGGTGTGCTGGACAGCAACTCAGCAAACCACCTGAAATAGGGCTTCAAAATAGCACTACACGCTTGTCAAATAAAGCGTGATAAACACTCAATAAAGTTACGTTACGTTACTATACCTCAGTGTAATTAATTAGGCATTAAATAATAATCAAAACAAAACACAAAAAAAAAGCTATAGAATGCACTCTAAATGAATTGATACTCAACTAAAAAAATCAAATAAAACACTAAATGTCATCAACGCTATTACTCAATAATAAAAAAAACTATCACTTCGTTACGTTAAAATTTTACGTTTCTAAATTAAACTTTTAGGTAACACAAAAGGGATTCCACAGAATTAAAACAAATTTATAAAACCTAAACAAAGCTATAATAAAATAATAAAAAGGATAAATATAAACATACGATAATGCGTATAAACAAAAAAAATACAAATGCTTAATGGGCGACGTGAGGTCTGATCAGAATTCTGCGTAACGCCGTTCTAAATTGTTTAATCTATAGATATGTATATACCGTGGATTATTTACCCACACTACAATAGGGTCAATTGCCCTTTAATACTAAAATAAATAACAAAGTGTGAAATCGGAGCGTCAGAACTAAGATTAATTACACTAACCAAAGTAAAACAACAACTTAATTTAACAAAAAAAAACTAAACCGCTTTCAAACCTTCGTTAACACAAAAAAAATAATTCGAAACACACAAAAAAAATACATCTTGAAGATATTCAAGAAAAACACAATATTATATTACCTTAATGTCTAGAATTACACCTCTCCTGTGTTACCATAATAGAAAATGATGACCAATGACTGCTATGACGGAAATGAAATCTTCCTGCTCTGACAAATGATGAATGAAATGTTTACTATTGTTCTTTTATACACAAACGATTCCTTGATTGAATCTCGTTAAAATGTTACTGCATTAATTAAAACTTCTTTTAAAATAATAATTTGTGCGCTCAACTTGCTTGTTGACTTTAATCTTTTAAATAGTTTTATTCACATTAACAATCCAAAAGGTTATTAATTTTATTTAAATAACTATAATTTTATTATATTGCGAAAGTTTCTTTATATTTCCACACGCTTCGCACGGTAATTAAGAGGCACTACAAGAACGTAAATGTTTTTTTAAATCCGCAAAAGCGATATAAACCAATGAGTTCACCGAAGCACTAATATAACACGACGATGACCTCTAGGTAACTTTACGTAAAATCGAAATCGGCACTAGGTATAATCCTTTGGTGATGAACAGTTTTAATAAAATCCCTTTACAGGTCTTCTTCAGAAGTAGCTAACTACCCTTACTACACAAAAAGTTCGTTCGTTAAACACCAAAAGGTTCAATACATCAACGTTCTAAACCACCCCTTAAAGCGTAACAACAAACGTCACCGTAATACTACTCGAGAGCGCAGTCAGCTTCAGAATCCCGCAAATTACAACCAAAAATCCATCTTGGAATTTTGAATCCCACCACTCATAAAAATCTTATCCAACTTAATTCCACCAATTAAAAAACGGAAGGGGAGATATGGTACCCGAACATCCAAACTTCGTTTCCATCCGTAAATACTCGATAGTTTACAAAATCTCAAACGTCAGCAGACTTAACGTGCAAAATATCTCTATGTTTTCATTCAAGTACAAGCAATTAGTCCAACATTCAATCTCTATGACTTAAAACCAACATACTCAATAATAAACTGAATTACTATACCTAACCCGACTTTATGTCGCCAGAACGATAAAAAATACATTTATATCTACACTCTTTCTTTAAGTTACTTAATTTTTACAAAACTTTCTATTATATTTTACGGAAATCAAACGAAATAAACCCTATTTACACTCATATACAACTATTTACAAATAATACGTTACTCAATATTCAATAAACGGGGAATAATAAGGAAAACAACCTAAATTACGGAATAATAATTCACAAACAAAAAAAAACTAAAGCTTGCCACACACCTTTCCTAAAGGTCGCTACACACGTTAAAAAAATTCATTCATTATCGACAGTAAGCTCTCAAACAAAAAAAAAATATACATACGGAATCTAACTAAGTGCATAGAATTACAAACAAAATTACGCAATACGTATACAGGGTGTTCAAAATACCCTGACAAACTCATCAGTAATCTCTGAAATAACCGAAATATTGAATATACAAAATGGCGTGCCAAACTTTACACCTAGAACACCACTTATCAGCACAAAGAGACAAAACGTGACACATTTGATTACTTTATGGGAATGTATTTGTGCAGTTACGCAGCCTCTTAGATAATCGATATTACTAACGATATGAGATGGCTTAGCTAGTTTACATACTGAAAGCCACTTATCAGCACAGCAAAAATGTTGGTATATGTTTGTATTTATGAGTACCTGTTATTGTCGCTCATCAAAATAAACGAAATATGGAATACACAAGATGAGGTGCTAACTTCACATATAAACGCCACTTATCAGCACAACACAATTTAATTATATATGAAAACGTATTTATGCCGTTGAGCATGTATCGGCAACTTCCAGAATAACCAAGAAAATAATTATATGCAGTTGCGTACCCATTTCGGGCTTAGCAATTCAATTGTCAGCACAAACAGAAGAAAGGGTGACACGCTGTAATGTTTTATGGGTATGTACCTGTGCAGTTACACATTTATCAGTAACCTCATAGATAACCCACACATTGAATATATATCACTCGATGTGCGAAATATACACTAGCGCACTATTTATAAGCCAAAATTGAATAAACGGTGGTACACTTTAGTGCTCTGTGAGTACACGTTACTGTCATTAGCATTTATCCCCATGAAACAACCGAATTCTGGAATATACGAAACGCCGCACTAACTTTACACTTATCCTGCCACTTAAGAAGCGATAAACACAGTGGTATATTTTAACGCTCTATGAGAACAGATTGGTGTTGTTAACAACCTCTAATATAACCAAAATATTGAATATTATGCACTAGATTTACTGCAACGCCACTTGTCAGCACAAACGGGAAAAAATTGATACATTTTAGTGCAGATAATGTTATTATACAATTGGATATTTACAATTGCGCATTTACACGGACCTCTGAAATAACCAAATATAAAATGGCGTGCCAACTTTACGCGTAACCGTCACATATCAGCACAAACGGAAAAACATGGTGAAACATTTTAGTGTCGTTAACTTGGTGGTTAAGGTTAATAATCACAAATCTCTAAGGCACGCTGGTTAATAATCCTAACCACTTAATCTAAAATGTGTAAGCCACTTGTGCATGGTAGTAACTGTTATTAACCCAATAAAAACTATTTTATGATAGATGACAACAGTTATGTGAAATGAATTTATCGCCGTGACGTTAGTAAATACGTGCAGTAGTAAGTAACAGTCCGAAAATTTAATGTGCCATAAAAATAAACCGATATTATATATCAAGAGATGAGTTTGTATGAAGTGGTTGGAACAGTGTGCTGTAGCAGCATTTTATGAATGAAGGACTAAAAAATACTGTTGTAGTTGCATTTTGACAAAAAATAAGTAGTTAGTATAAGAAACCACCTTGCGTTCGTTAGTGTATGTAACGAATATTCAGGGAATCTGACTTTTGACATATGCATGTTTTTTTCAGATTTTTAAAATAAAATAACATGAGTAGTCGTAGATTTATAACACCAAAAGAATTTCAAGAAATATTGGTTAACTTCACATTAGAAACAGAATGTGGGATATAGATGATTCGGATGAGGACCCAACCTTCAATCCTGATTCCTCCAAAAATAAAACGGGAAAAATTGCCTTCTAGTTGTCTGCTTCATTATCGGATGAAAGCGACAATGAAGCCATAACTCCGTTATCAAATATAACTTTATCAAAAGAAAATGAGACGTCCGGATCCTCAATACCTTCTACATCTCACGCAGATGATATCGATCCTACTCCTCCGCAACAAACAAAATTACTTTTAGGAATCTGTAATGTGGAAAAAAGAAATTTCAGTAGTATCTTCCGTGCCAAATTTTATTGATGCTAGTTGTCCTACAGATAAAGCACATGCTTTCAAAAACAAAACTCCAATATCAATTTTTAACTTGCTTTTTTTCGATGAGTTGGTGAATCATATTGGATTTCATACTAACATATATGCAATTCAAGGAAATAAACCCTACTGGTTCCAATGGATAAGACTATTATTGGGGATGAACTTGTTTATAGCGATAAAGAAATTGCCAAGTTATCGTGATTATTCGTCATCAACTCCGGATGTTCATGATTATTACATGTCACTCCTCACGACAGTAAATCGATTTGGTTGGTTGTGGTCTCACATACATTTCAGTTTCATGTTACCAAAACCGAATGATCCGAACTATGACCAGTTATATAGAATAAGACCTTTATTGAACTTCTTGGAAAAGTCTTTCAATCCGCACCAGAGGCTACTTGACGAAGTCATGGTAAAATTTAAAGGCCTTAGGAATTTAAAACAATATATGAAAGATAAACCAATAAAAAGAGGTTTTAAAATATGGATGCTTTGTAATCAGCGAGGTTACAATTGTAGGTTTCAAATTTATGTTGGCAGAGAACCAAATTATGATGGTAAAGGATTGGCTTCACAAGCCGTCGTGGACCTTTGTAGAGATTTTGCAGGAAAAAACATATTTTATTCTTTGATAATCTTTCAATAGTTATGACTTGCTGGTAACGCTTAAGAAAAATCAGAATTTTGCAAGTGGCACTGTACGCTCAAGTCGAAAACGTTTTCCACACGTCGCCGATGAAAAAAAAATGATGGAGTTACAATCCTGAAGAAACAACTGCAGTAAGAAAAAAGAAAAGGACGGGAGTGTAAAGGATATTTCTGCTCCGGGAATATTATAACCAAAATATGAACTTCGTTGACAATTTTGATCGTCTAAAAAATGACTGCGCTTTAGGTAGAAGAAGTCGAAAATGGTATATCCGTCTTTCCATTCATTTTTGGATACTTCTGTGGCTAATTCATTTATAATATACGGAGGTAAAGTAGACAAAACAATTACAAATAAACAGTTTAGAAAACGTTTATATGAATCACACATTTAGTTGCTGCAAATGAAAATTCAAAGAAGTAAAACACTGTCCAAGTAAAAAAACACAAACCATCTGTCAGTGAAGAGATTCCGCTAAACACCTGTAGCCATCAGCCTGAAAGAAGCACGACCAGAATATGCGCTTATTCTTCCACAAAACAAGTACCTCTGCGACAAATTTGGAAATACTAAGTGTGCGAAGTGGCGTTATGTCTTAGAAAAGACTATAACAGTTTTCAATTATATCACAGTAAATAAATAATATTAGTATTTTTTGTTAACGAAAAGTGGCGTCAGACTTCAACCAACATGCCAACGTATAAAAAACATGCGCGTTGACATGGTGGTCCATGTTATCAACCACTTTACAAATGTTCTTTTGGTCTCTTATAAACAAAAAATCTTAACTGTTTTTGATATTGTGTTTGTATTACTGCTTTTTTGAATGGTTAAATTTTTTGTAAATTGAGGGTGGTCAAGACGTTAAAACCTCCATGCTTCAAAGAGTTAAGCATTTATCGACAACCCCTGAAACAACCCAAATATAGAATGCACGAAATATCGTACCAACCTTGTACTTGTAAACGTCCTTTATTAATAACGGTGATACATTTTAGTGTTTCATAAGAACATGTTACTGTCCTTAACCATTTATCAGCAACCACTGAAGTAACCACAACACTAAATACGACAATGGTGTAATAATTTGACATATGGAACGCCACTCATCAGCACAAACAGAAAAAAAGGTCATACATTTCACTACCTTACGGGTACGTGCCTATGCAGTTTCGAATTTATCCGAAACCCCTTACAGAACCCTAGTATTATTTATCCAATAACGTGCCAACGTTACAGTTAGCACTCCACTTATCAGCACACAAAGAAAAACGATAGAAAATTTTAGTGCTTTATGAGTACATGTTAGTCTACCAAAGCATTTATGAGCTTAGTTTGAAATAAACGGGATATTAAATATATGAAATGGCGTACCAAATTCACATTTAGAACTCTACTTAGCACAAAAAAAGGTGGCACGTTATAGTGTTTTATGAGCACGAGCAACTTCTGGAGTAACCCAGATATCGAATGTAGAAAGCCAACTTCACACCTGAAACGCTTGTTAATCAGCACAATCGGAAAAAGCTTAACATTTTAATGCTTCATGCGTCCTTACTTTGTGCCTTTGAGTATTTATCAACAACCTCTGAAAGCTTGATACATTATGGTGTTGTATGAAAATGTATTTTCTCAGTTGCACATTTATCATCAACCTCTAAAGTAACCCAAATATTGAGTTGCAACATGCAGAAACGCGAATCCGCGGAAAAAAACAAAGAGAAAAAGGATATGGGTCACTACTCACCTGCTGATGTACGGAATCGAAGGCATCAGATAGTTCGGGCGGGGTTAAGAAAGTTGCGGTAGTTAAAAAGGGCGCCAGGAGTCGCTCCTCAAAAGAAGAACTCACCGTTATCCCAGATCTTTGGTATCGATGTCAGAAAGAGGCGAGTGGTTAACCACAGGAAAAGAGACAGGAGAAACTAATAGGGAAAAGAAAAGAGCATTGTGGGATAAAACGAAGCCTATAATCATTATAGCACAGAAAAAGGATATACATAAAAAAACGTGTTTCAAAAATAAATAATTTCTAACAAAAGACAAATAAATTGGCAAGTAACGTCCAAAACGAGATAAGTGTGCAAATAAATAAGTTCATTTATACACGTTGGTTAAATAAAAAATAAAATTTTAAGAAATCAAAATAAAAATAAAGTATCGACAACACAAGCTTAAACAAAATTATTCCGTAAAACGTTTAAAGTGTGAAAGGATTGATTTTATAGTAAATTATAATTATAGCTAAATAAGAACCTGTGTAATTTCGAAATTTTTTAATCGTAAAAAATTAATATTTTAAATGATAATTAAAATTTAGAATAGTTGTATATTTTTTTGCTTTTTTTAAAGAATTGGAAAACGTACATACAAAATTGATGAATTTTAATTTCAATTGATTGTTTTAAACGATCTGTATTCAAAAAGGTTTGTTTCGGAAATAATACCTTACACTTTATATATACTATTTTTATAGGGCATTAATTTTCTTTGTTTGGATCTCCTTTGGAACAGTTGTTATTTGGGGACATTTACTTCAGTTTTTCGGCTGGGAATCTTGTTAATGAACCTAAGTTAACCAGATCGCAGACAGGTTTACCCTAAGATAGCCACGCGTTTTATAGCTTCATATTGATTAATATATCTGTTTAAATTGAATGTGTACGTATAGCTTAGTGTATATTTTGATTTGTCTTTTGGGTTAATTCGATTACCATATTCGTGTTTAATATTTAGTATTACTGCTAGATTTAAATTCAATTTCACGCTTTAATTCATGACTCTTGGTCAGCCGAATTAATAGTAAATATGTATTGGGTAATCAGTCCTAATTCTACATTCTTATCTCTTTAGTCCGAAGCTAATGGTTATTGAACTAATCGAATTGTTGAGTAAATGAAATGGCGCACCAGTTTCACATTTAGCACGACACTTATCAGTATAAACGAAAAAAAAAACGGTAGTACATCTTAGTACTATATGAGAATATGTTAGTGCTATTAAGAATTTATCTGCTATCCCTGAAATAACCAAACGTTAAATATATGAAATGGGTTGCCAAATTCTCGTCTGAAACGCCATTTGTCATCACAAACAGAAACAACTCACAGTTTTGTGCTTTATCAGAATGTATTTTTGCAAAACTCAAATATCGAATATCTAAAATTGCGTGCCAACATCACATCTAGTACTCCATTTATTATTAGGAACGGAAGAGGCTTTGGAACATTTCAGTGCTTGGTGAGAATATGTTAGTGTTGTTAAGCATTTATATGCAACTTCTGCAGTAACCTAAATATAGAATATACGAAACGGCGTACCAAAATAACATCTGGAACGCCAGTTGCACAAATAAAAAAAAATTGCATTCTAGTCCTTTATGGGTACATGTATGCGCAGTTGGGTTCTTATCACCAAAACCACTTTAAGTAACTTGCAAATTGGGTGTACAAAGTTAAAAAGCGATAAATTTTAGTGCTGTATAAGTATGTACTAATTTGTGAAGTCCGCTTATACCAGTAAGCTCTCAAATACCACAACTATAGAATATATGATTTGGCGTATCGATTCTCTAAAATCACCGAAATATTGAATGTATGAGAACTTCTCGTCTGGAACTCCACTTAGTGTTTTATGAATATGCATTTGTGCAATTTACTTTTTTATCAGCAACCTCTTGAATAATCCAAATCGGAATAATTAAATAGCGTGCCAACGTCACACTTAGTATGTCACATACCAGCACATAAAAAAATTGGTGAATCATTTTAGTGTATTACAAGCATATGTTTGTGCAGTTTCGCATTTAACAGCAACCTCTTAAACAAACCAAATATTAACTATATGAAAAACGTGGTATATTTTGGTGCTTTCGAATACTCGGTAGTGTCGTCATTTATCAGGTACCTATGAAATATCCAAAATAGTGAGTATGTAAAGTGACGTGCTAGCTTCACACCTAGGACATCACCTATCAGCATATACAGGGGAAAGTGAAATACTCCTTTTGTCAGTATGAATTCTTTCAGTTGCGCATGTATGATCAACCTCTAGAATAACCGAAGTATTGAATACATGAATTACCGTGCAAACTTTACATGTGATTTTTTTCGATTTGTGCTGGTAAGTAGAGTATCAACACACGACAGTCGGCAGTTTTCGCCACATCTCGCCAAACAAAGATTTAATTCAGGTGATCGCAACTACATCGCCGCCTACATCTACAACGTTTCCAGACACAACCGTCTTAAAGCACAGGGCGGACTGATACTCAATACGTGACACAATGAATAGTGAAACGTCGCATTTTTTCGAGCGGTATAAACGGCACATACCGTGATGGGTGACAGTGACCGAAATTTCCCAAATAGACATTCTAGAACCTACGTAATATACGCAATCAACTGCCAAATGGAGACAGTTGCAACCAGGTACCAACCCGTTTCACTTCAGTTAGAAGACATCTGCTCTCACTGAGAAAAACTAAACTACAGCTGCAATACATATTTCACAGTAAAACACAGTAAGACGTAATTGAATCAATCGAGCAAGCCTATCTTCTCTAAAAATTACGCTAAGGCTGTTGAAACAGCTCATTACACGTTCAGTACACCCAGAAACGCATTATCGTGTGCACTGTTTGCAACAATGCTATAACATCTGGTACCCTTCATTATGTAGTGCAACCAGACGCCGTTGAGTTACAATTAACAAGTCCCACGATTTTAGTCAAATAGTCATCGCAGCAGAAAGCACCTAAGCGACGTACACATAATCGATAGCGACCGGTGGCATTTAAACATTCCACGTATGTATTTGGCGCAAAATTTTTTCTATTGGACAGATTTTAATTTCCAGTCAATAAACGACCGAGTGCGAGGTGCACATACGGAATGTGGTTCGGTACCAAATCAGCACACGGAGTGTCTCCCATGACGGTATTTGAGTTGAATAATCGAATTGTTTATTGTATTCGCGTTAATGCTGCGGCTGCATTTGTGTTAATTTTCTATTGAATCTTAGAAACTACAGACACATAAAGGTAAATGAAAACCAATATCGAGTAAATATTGCGAGTGCAAGTGACATCACCAAGTGGATGGCAGACCATAATAACCTCGTCAAAAAGAGTTAAATCAATTAAAATAGACAACCCACATTATGTATGGAGATAAAATTTGTAATAGTCATACTGAATGCAGATGTGTTTATGAAATATAAAGTGTTTCAGCAAAGAATAGGTGTGCCACCATTCAGGTTGTCAACGAGTATCTCCTAATTCAAACAAAAAAGGAATGTCAAAGAATTGCCATTGAGAAGCAAGAATTGAAACTTTTATGGAAACGTACAACTAAATTTCCAATAAAGAAAGACAAGTTCGTGAAGGTTAGTTATAGATTATAGTTCTAGCAACAGGCCAGTGAATAGAGACGTGATAACCAAGAAAATTAATATATGTAATGCTTCTACGTTATTCATATTTTTATGGTGCGTAGGTGTAATTTTACTTCAAGAAAGGACTACCAGGCGTAATCAATAATTTCTGTTCCACAATTATGATTTGAAATCATCTGAAACCATTTCCTATTTGCGCCCATCTACATCTACCAGAACAGAATTTGAGGCGCATTTTGATAGTGGAATGGGTATTAAGGAATCTTTTGGCTATCATGAATCTAAATCAGAATTGTAACTTGGAGCCGAGAGTTCACATTTAACAAACACAATGATCCAAAATATGGAACTACACTACAATGGAGCGAGAAATGGATAATGGTTGTTTTTTGTGACGTCATAGACCACGCCCACTTTTACCACGCGGCCCCGCCCCTTTCCCCACGAGTGGGGTATTCACGCGATCACGCTTCCCCACGCGACCACACACACTTCAGCTAATTGGTCTTGCGCGCGCATGCAGTGTCAGGGTGCACGTTGTTACTGGAGGGTCCAAGGTTAGGCCACGCCCGTTTGTTTCTGATTGGTCCTTATACTCCACCAGGCCTCCAGACTCTGTGCTCTGATTGGGGGCCTAAGGCTCTGCACTCTGATTGGTTTGTTTTGTTAGTCTAGTCTACTAGTGTATTTCTAGGACTAACGAATATTTTCCATAGTAGAGGTTGATCCACCTAGTGGTAAGTACATGTGCTCTAATAATGCTCTAATAATAGGAGGGCCTCCATATTATATCATAAGTCAACTGTAGGACTCTGGAACTTTCTCTGGAGTCTTCTCGCCTTGCCGGGTATTTCTCCCCTTGGTGGAAAAACTAGAATTTTCAACTAGTATTCTAATAAGGCGCGCCCATACTATCTCGTACCACCTCCTTGTGTATTTTTAAAACTAATAGGTGTTTTATGTAATAGAGGTTGATCGTGGCTTCAGCTAATGGTACATTTTAAAAAGTAGATTTTACTATCTCATAATTTTTTTTTAGATCGTTTATTTGCTTATTAGACTTGTGCTTACTTATTTGTTTATTTACTTGTGCTTATCTGCGGGCAGTTTAGGGGTCTTCTCCCTCTTCAGCCCCGAGTCTTCATGTTTTTGGTGTGTTATGTATTGGGAATTGTATAGTTCCAATTTTGTTATGTGCTTTATGTGGAAAAAAATCTTTCTTTCATTATTTTAACTTGCTTAATTGATATGGACAGTGTAGTGTGTTGTGTGTTTGCTGTGGGGTGATGAGTTGCGATGAGGATAGGCCATTTTCGTGCGCTTTGGTCGTCATCATTATAGTATGGGGACATGGGTATGGTTTCATTACAGCTTGGGGAAATGGGTATGGTTTCAATATATCGAAGAGGACATGTGCATGGCTTATCCGAGTAGATACGGGGTTTCGTCGAGGATGTTGTCGAAGTCTTTGGGTAGGTCGTGTAGTAGTTGCGTCAGTAGTGCAGGTAGATGTTTGAATTTCCTCTTAGGTTTTCTCAGGTTGTATAGTGTTCTGTTGCCGGTGTAGTATGCTTTAAGAATGTTTTTAGTAGCGTTTGTGTTGCCGTGGACTCTATTGTTTGTGTATTTTGTTTGTAGTGTTTTAAGTCTGTCCGTGACGGGTGGCATGTTTGCTGTTTGTATTGTCAAGTCGTTGGGGCATCTGTAGTCTAGTCTGTGGATGTGTCGAATTATGTTTCGTTCACAGGCGGCTATGGATTGGAGGTTTTTGGTTTTGAGGGAGGAGTACAGTGGCGCGCGGTAGTCAAGTAGTGGTCTTATGTATGTTGTAAGGTTTTGGGGTGGAATTCTCTGCAATGTCCTCTTAATGCTTTTAGCATGTTTGCGCGATTGCGTAATTTGTTTAGGACGGTTTGTACGCCTTTGTCCCAGTTCAGTGTTTTTGAGAAGGTGAGTCCTAGGTATCCTATCCTGTCTTGTGGTTGTACGTCTCTTATTTGTAAGTTAATGTTATCTGTGGATTGACGTGGTTGTCTTGTAAGGTTGGGATGTTGGAATGGTATGGTTTGGGTTTTATTAGGGCTGATGATGATTCTCCACCGGTTGGCCCAGTTTGAAATGTGTCGTATTTGTTCGGACATTAGTGTGTTCGCGATCTGGCTTTTCGGCTAGTAGCCCAAATCGCAGTGTCGTCGACGAATTGGGTTATTGTGATGTTTTGGTTTGTGGGTTGCGGAATGTCGTGTGGTAGATTAAATAGAGTAGTGGTGCTAGGGCTGAACCTTGCGGTACGCCTGCTGTTGGGGTGAACGGCTGGGATGTAGATGTGCCTATCCTGGCCTTCACAGACCTGTCAGACAGGTATGAAATAAGGAGTTGGACGAAGTGAATATGAATATTAAGAGCTTGAGTTTTGCGAATTAGTCCGGCGTGCCAGACTTTATCAAACGCCTGCTTGATGTCTAGCAATACGGCCAGGCAGCAATGTTGATAGGTTAAGGAATTTGGAGACGTCGGTATAGAGTGTGACCCGTGGGTCGTGGCATGAACGGTTGGATCTAAAACCGAATTGGCTGTCTGGTCATTGAATTGTTGGCCTCGAGGTAGTCTCTTAGCCTTCTGGACATGATTGTTTCGAGGCACTTGCCGATGCAGCTGAGAAGGGATATGGGCTTGTATGAAGAGGGTTGTGTGGGGTCTGAACGTGGTTTGGTCATCATAATTGTGTGTGCGGATTTCTATTCGGTAGGGAAATGTGAGAGAGATAGGCATTTGTTAAATATTTGTGTGAGTTGTGTGATGGCATTCTGTGGTAGATGTCGTAATATGACTCGGTTGAGACCGTTTTGTCCGGGGGATGAGTTGCTGCATTTTCGGAATATATCTAGTATAGTGTCTAGGGATATTGGTTCTAGGAATGGATCGTTTTGCGTTAAGGTGTGTGGAGCGTCATTTCTTTGCCAGAGTCTGTCAAGGTTTTGTTAGAGTTTGGTTTTCAGTTCGTCATCGAATAGCGGGTCTTCCGGGGTGGTAAATATGTCTTGGAGACGTAGACTGAATAGGTAAGCCTTCTCCTGGTCTTTGGTGATTAAATTACCTTGCGGGTCTATTAGGTATGATCGCGGCGTCGTTTTTTGTTTGGTTAGGACCTTAAACTTGTGCTAAAAGTTTGGGCCTTCTCGGTAGTGGAGGTTAGAGTTTATCTGTCTCCAGTTTTCTTGCGTGACGCGGTTTGTTTCTAGTCGGATTTTGGCGTTAAGTCGATTATATTCCGTTTTAAAGGCTGGGTCTCTGTGTCTTATGTATTGTCTGTATATGCGTCTTTTTTGTTTGATTAAGGTTATTATGTGGGGAGGGAGTGGTTTTCTGTTCATATCAATGGTTTATGTCGGGATGGCTGTGTTAGTTGCGTCTGTTATTAAATGTGTAAGTTCTCGTATAACGTCGTATATGTTCTGTGGAGTGTCTAGGTTGGCGTTAGGTAGGTTGTTGGTGATTTGATCGTTAAATAGGTCCCAGTTTGCGTTTTTAAAGTCTCGTCTTGTGATCGTCCTTGGGGTAGCTGGGGGGCTGGTCCTAATGTCGTATTGATGAGGAGCGGTAGGTGATCTGAAGTTATAGTGGTTCCTAGTTGGCACTGGTTGTTAAAGTATTGCATTAATGGTTCTGAGCATATGCTGTGGTCTATGATGGAGGTTCCCCGGTGCCCGAAGAAAGTGGGCATTGTATTTGCCGCTCGACAGAGGGGCAGTCGGAGAAGATTGTTGGCTAGTATGGTTCCGTTATGATTGGTGGACGTGTCGCCGAATTGGGTATGTCTCGCGTTGAGGTCCCCTAGTAGCACAGCGTTGGGAGGGTCAGAGATGAATTCTAACAATTCTTCTGAAAGGGTATTTAATCCGGGTGGGTTATAATATGATATGACTACAATTAAAGTGGCCGGAATGTGCACCGTGGCTGCGACACACTCGAGGTGTTGCAGGTGCTGCGGCAGCGAAAAAATGGTTGCGGGGTATCTCGTGTGAATTAGGAGTGCTGTACCTCGGGTTCCCATGATTTTGTTATTATTGAGGAATGTATTGTATTGTGAGATGTTTAGTGTGCCTCGGGTCTGTAATTTGGTTTCTGTTATGGCTAGAATTTGGATATTATCGTTGGTTAGGAGGTTTTTGACCAAGGGCGCTTCCGTGGAATTCACTTTCCGTTCACGGTACCTATTATAAAAGCCATTGCAATATCGGGTTGGTATGGAGTGTAGGATGTTTATGATTGGACGAGAGGAGTGGAGAACATGACTCGTGTACCCACCCAGGTGGAGTACACGCATCGATTAAGGTACGCCATTGCTGCCCGGTCGATCATTTTTAGGATAAGCTCGCGCTTATCCGAAAAGACGGATACAAGTGTAAAGGCGAACCCTTTTAGGAACTGGTTGACACGTAGGAAATGATCGACCGTAGGGTCGTCTTGTTCCGAAGAAGTAGTGGATTCGGTTTCGAAGGCGGATATGCTGGCGGTTTTGGAAGGGTAAGAGGGAGTCTCTCGACGCTTCTCACAGTCGAAACTGAAGGTTGCGTGAGAGCCGCTGCATTTGTTACACTTTGGCGTGAAAAGGGATGTACACGATTGGGATTTGTGGCCACTGCCGCAGAAAGGGCATTTGAAGGATCGGGGGGCGGGACACTCTACTGCTTGGTGGCCCAACTGCGTGCAGATGGAGCAGTATTTAGAAACGGGTTTGGGGATGTGAGGGGCTCGCATAAGTAGTGCTTGGAGAACATCCAGACCCCACGTGCCAGCAGGCAATCAAGGGTGGTTTTTGAGTTGGTTAGGATACGGATTAAGGATGTAGGACGGTTTATGGTACAGGAAACAATGCGGACAGCATGGGTAACATGTGGAAGGTCGATGGCTTGGATTATCTCGGGAATGGTAATATCTCGGTCAACGCCTCGGATGACGCAAGAGAAGGAAGTGGATCTAGGGTTAGAGGTAGCGAGGGAAGGTCTGGGTCCGGTTAACTGCTGGAAGGAGACGGAAGGGGTTCCAAAAAGGTGCTGGATTCGGGTTTGGGTTCCTAGAACGGGAATAGGCGTGCTGGTAATTAGGAGAGCGGTGTGATTGTGGTTGAACTTAAGTTCAGTCCACTTGGCGAAAGTGAGCGTGGCCTATGCCGTCACAAAGGAACAAACTGATATTCAACGATTTTCGCGCAAACAAAGCCTGAATAGCGTACAAAACTATGCTGTAACACGGTTTCAGTCTAAAAAGTTTAAAAAATCAAGCTACAGTAGTAACTTTTTGTTGTTTCCCTAGATTTCCATGGCCTGCTCTAATACAAACTAAAGGGAGCAGAGTGTACACTGTAATAATCGGGAACGTCAGAATTTTCTTTAGCTTTATGTGGTGGCATTACTAGCTAAGAATTAATATCTGTGAATCATGCATTAATTTTTAGTAGATAATAGGTATTTTAATCTAGTATTGCTTGTAATCGGAAAGTTGACAGTACCTTATTGAAAATGTCCAATTAGAACTAATTAAAATTTCAACCTTAACATTGAATTAATTTATTTTACTTGAGTGCCACATTATTTTTAATGACGTTGTTAGGGCTAACAGCTGCCTGGAAAACCTCAAACTACAGGGTAGCCAATGCCATAAACTGTAAAATAAAGTTTGCGTTATGCACTGTTATCGTTCTGTTTTTACCCAAAAACAGAACCATAATGTAAACTTTATGATACAGAATTACAAAAAGTGTGTTAGCGATAGGTGACTTTAGAAATTGTCAACCAGGGTAGTTTTACAGAGATACACAAATTTATGTTTTGTAATATTAATATAATCTTTCATTGTTGAACTTTTATTCCTACACACTAAACGTATTTTGTGTGTAGCTGAAAATTTTGTTCTTTATATTTATGTGTCTGTTTTTTTTATATGGTTAAGCACATGAAATAAAAGACCAAACGCTACCTGCAACAGAAGATTACTTGTTAGGGTTACTACTACTAAATTTAAAAACTTGTTTACAATCCCTTTCAAGTTATAGTTACAACATAATAGAATGAAGTTCCATATAGGATTCATTTTATGAAGTCACATTTACAAATTCATGGAAATCATAATATTCATATTTTCTTTTACTTGGTTCCTAAGAAACTCTATAAATTCAGTGCACACCTACTCTTAAGAGTTACCTAGACTTCAAAAATATTAAAATTCAAATTAAAAATTATACCGACTAATATGTCAATCAATCAGTTATATAAAAAATTAAAGCATTTATAAGAAGAGCAAACAAATAAAATTATTGAAATAGTCAACGCTACAAAGAAACAACTAAAAATTGAATAAAATAAAAGAAAGGTCCGTGAAGTTTGCAGCCACTTTAAAATTGAAAAATTAAAGCTCCCGCTAATGTTTAGTTAATCTTCAGTAATTATTTGTAAGTATAAAACCTCGTTTACAAAATATTCGTGTTAAAAAGCGGATGTCAACTTCCCAACAACCGCCATTAATGGGTAAAACATTACAAAAGTGTACCCAATCGTTTTAATATCGTTAGTAAATATTTGTAAATCTTTGGATGCAGTAAAAATAATGATTTAAGGGAGTTTGGAACCTTCTTTCTTCAAAAAATTACAGAAATTTTACCAATCGACTACAAACCGTTAGTAAGTATTTGTAAGTCCAAGTAATTCGTTTGTAAGCTTTTCATGGATGAGAACATCATTTTTGAAACAGGAGCTTAGCAGCCACTTTCCTTCAAAGAATTGTTAGTAATCCGTCAGTAAGTATCTTTAAGTCCAATAAATTTGTTTTTAAGTTACAAACAAAATAGACCCACGTACCACATAAAAATAGCATACACCGAATGCGTTTCAGTAACTAATCTATCATCATCAGCGGTCAACTAGGACGAACTAAAGGAAATTTCTACTACATATACCATCAGCCAGAAATTCTTCGTTGCTTATGTGGTGAAAGTGAAGGTTATGAAAGTTTAATGACTTCTGAGGAGCCTAAATGTCCTTGATAGTTATTATTCATTAGAATTTATTTGATTTTTAGATCTCTAAACTTTCATAATAATCAAGTTCGTATTTATTACTAATATGTTTGTTTAAGGATACCTTATCTACTACATGATTTTTATGAAATATGCGTAGAGCTGCGACGGAACTCATTAAACTTTTATAACTTTCACGTTCACCTTCACCAGACATGGAACGAAGTATTTCTCCCTGATGGTATGAATTTTTTTAGTTCGTCCCCCGTTAAAGAGTAAGAATTTTTTAAGATAATTATGCAACATCGCTGTAATAGGTTCATAACGAGAATAGGCAACATTATAAAAACAAAAACACTAATCCATGCCAGGTAACAACAAAAACCATAATCTATGTCAGATGGACATTTAAAATTTCATGTCAGATAGAGGTTAATAGACATCTAGATGCTTGAAAAAAAAATTCCAGAGAAACCTATTTCCGTATAAAATATCTATAATACAGTATAAGTATTTTGAATATTACTTAATTAATCTTTAATGCATTTGTGCTTCGTATTAAAATAGAATATAATCAAAAGTTATGTGAAATTAAATAATCTTTAAACATTTCCTTGTAAAATTAGTCGTTACTCAGATATTGAAAATATCTGGTGTGGAACAACAGACGATCTTTCAACCTGCAAAGTGAAAATTGAAAGAAATGAAATAATTTGCATAAAAAATGTTTAGGATAATTATGCAACCTCTTTTTTAATACGTTCATAAGGAAAATAGACAATATTATGAAAACAAAAATAATAATCTGCCACGGTGTTTACTGTAGAATATACTCGGCCAGGCTAGCAGTTGGTTATCTTGAGCAGTTTAGGTGTGGCCGGCAGATATGCGGAAAATAAATAAATGTGGTTTAGAGCTTAAGGAAGAAAAAAAAAAGGTTAGGCGCCACAAGTTTTCTTTAGGTCCCTAAACTTGAAAAGGGCATACAAGAAACAACATTGTGAGAGTAAGTGATACTATTATAAGTTTTTGTTATGAACGAATAAGTTCAAAGGTAAATATGTAATTAAAAATTATTATTATTATAATTTTATGAAATACATAAATAAAAAGTTCACCTCGAGTAGGATTTGAACCTACGATCTGTACTTTGCTAGAGTACCGCGCTAACCAACTGCGCCACCAAGGTTCAAGCCCCAATCGATGCAAATTTTGTCTTTATGTATGTAGAACTGATGTAAATTCTAAATATAATGAGATACTATTAAATTACTTATATTAATGGAATGTGAGCCTGCAAAGTACAGGTCGTAGGTTCAAATCCTACTCGAGGTGAACTTTTTATTTATGTAATTAATAAAATTAATAATAAGTGATACTATATTTAACAAAACTATAAATGCGAATTTCTGTAACGTGTAAAATAAAGTTTGAAATTTTGAATTGGTAATAAAAAAATTTATTTTAATGTGTAGTAAGCAATCAAAATTGGTTGCCAGCGAAAGTGACTTGATAAGTGGAAAGACACTAGATAACAGGGCAGGTAGAAACCAAGCAAAGCTTTTAAAAGAACTTATCAGTGAGCTGAAATAAAAAAAAATTAATTTATGCATACAAAAAAAAAATGGTCAACACAGTAATTTATTGAATCGATTCAACGTAGGCATACTGCGCACCTAAATAAATAAAAAAAATATAATAATGAATTAATTGTAAGCTACACAGAAAAAAAATTCAGTGTACAACTCTGCGTAGCCCCTCCCTCCTATAATCTGAATAAACCAAGAAAACTTGACTACCGGCAATTGAATTCCCACTGTACTACCGTAAATTATTTACAAAAAAAAAAAAATTGTTACTATGGTGCTGATGGTACACCAAACACAATAACAAAATAAGCGGTACAATAGTCACAATAACTTAGGGTTGAATGTTTTTTATTACGGTGAATACATTTTGTTTCTTTTAACAGTTTTAACAGTTTTCAAGATTTATATTATAAACTACAACAATGGGAATTTCGACTGAACTTAAACATAAGATCAGTGAAATTTTATGATTAAATCGTTACTTTAACCAATATTATCTATGTAAAATGAAAAGGTACGTAACCTCAATGTGTAATTTAACAACGTGAATAGTGATATTAAATTCCAGCAATCCAACACAATCCACAAGCGTTCCTCTTAGGGTATGAGTTGCACAATGGTTTTAATCATAACAATAAATTATAAATGATATAGATCTGACCAGTTCGTTGCTAAGAAGAACAGAACGGTAAAGGTAGAATCAAGTCGCAGACCAGAGAAGATGGGTTGTTGTTATATTAGTTACCAATCGCATACCTTGTTGTAAGGGGTTCCGTCTGGATTTGTATTCCTTAATGTAATAATTAAATTATTGTTTGTAGAAGCAAGAGTCGTGGACCGGGAATAGTTCACTGTTAAATGTAGCCTAAAATAAATGAATGAAACAGGAACAATTTGAGCAGTTGGTTTAGACTTTTACCTAAGTTGATAGGCGGCCAGACAGGAGACGTGCCAAGTATTATCCGGAACTTCCGAAATATAATTGTACAGGCAGGTAATTACTAAACTAATTAATATAAGCCTGTATTCAATTATTTTTATATGTGAATGCACGAGATTTAACCAGAATTTCCGCTTCAAGTACACCACATGGCACGAATTTTTAAAAAGAAGGAAAATTGTTGATAATAGAATGGAACCAGAAAAATGCTCAAAAGTACCTAGCAATGATAAAATTTGGCCTAGGGTTCAGGCTATTTAATTGCAATTAAAAATTGATATCACTAAATACATCTATTATGCTAAATGTAACTTAAAATAATTATTTTTAAAAAGCTTACTATTTATGAATATGTTGAAATGTATTGTTAAATAAAAATTAGATCGTTACAAATCATTCAAATTATATAGCTGTCTCACAAACATCTCATAAAAATAAAAAGCAGTTCATAATTAACCTCCCTCTCCGCCGCGGAACTTCTCCCAAATTCTAACCAGCTCCAGGAGAAATGAAAACAAACTAAAATACAAAATTTTAAATACGTACGTTATTTCGTTCTGAAGTTGTCGTGGGTATTAACATACTTCCACACAACCACACACACCCACACGCATATATACCGGTATATCAACAATGAATGACCGAAAAAAACTGCTTTTTACAGAATTTTTATCAAAAGTTTACTAGCGAAATTAGGCGCAAATATTTATTTCATCTTCGATTGACATTTCATAAACGTACATAGATTTTTCCTTTTTCAATTATTCATTTATCTACATTTGTATTACAATAAAATAGTTTTTTTCAAAACTCATTAATAAATTAACCAGGACTTTCAAGGTAAATTTATTCGTATATTTTATTCCTTTTTCGTAAATAAATTTTCTTAGGTTACAATGCCTTTTACTGTGGAACAAGACAAGTTTATTTTGGAAGCTTATTTCGAAACGGTCGAAAAAGATGTAGATGGAAACTGAATATTCATGTACATTATGCTGTTGCAAGAATAAAATCACTGTCAGACATCAATTAGTTACTTTCAGCCGACAATTCGCAAATTGCTATACAGCTCAATGAACATGGACTTTTACAGGGAAAATTTGGTGAAATGTACGTTATCAAGTGCGAGTATTAGCAACCTCAACACATCAACACGACTTTACGTAACATTTATACGGTTATCAACAACCTAATACCGAAACCGTATAGTTCATAATACGTTCTCACCTCAAAATTACTTTGTCGCCTTCACTTGCTGAGGCGACAACGTTTTCCCATATAATTACTTCATAGAGGCCTCCAGTAGTCTTTACACGAGATTTCGTTCGGAAGTCAGAACGTATCATATACAACTATAAAAAACTCTTTTAGTTCAATTGTAGATCTTTGGCGCTAGTATCGCGCTATCAGTGAGGTAGCTGCCACGTTGTCACCTCCGTTGGTTTGATTGCATCTTCCGACCTCCAAAATCACGGCAACATTGTAAACTTATAACTGCTAATACTTTCAATTTAATTATATGAGTATGTTCTTTCTCAGTATCCAACTTCAATGTTAGTAATAAGTGCGCGCCAAATCTTAAGTTTCGGTATTTGTGAAATAATGCAAAGAAGAGGAAATCTGTTAGTGCAATTGGCTTTAAATACAAGTAAGTAGGTACTATAATAATTTACGATTAATTAATTAGTATATGATATACAAATTTCTTGTTTTTCTTGTGTGAATAACAACTGAACATGATACATAACTTTCTAACTGCCTTTCGGTGTTGATATCAGACTTCACATGATATTAATTATCATAGTGGCAGTATTAATTGTTTGAAACTTTAAATTTAATCATTATACAACTCGGCATATTTATTGTGTTTTACAGATTGTTTTTTAAGCGGAATAATGTCAACTCTTAATAACTGTTGTTAAATGAATTTGATTATGAAAAATGCTTGAGATTTAAAATTAGGTACTATGTAATGTATAATTCCTTTTGTGCTGTGTAAGGTAACAATCGTACTCCTTTAACGTAACACTTTATGTTTTTAATTATGAAGAACGTAAATTAAAGTTTGTTACCTTGATTGATTTTTTGGTTTTATTTCGAAGTTCATCAACGTGTTCTAACAATATTTAAAATCTGAACTGATGAGTAACAGAATAAACAAAATTTGTTATTATCGGCAGATTTATTGCGTTTTACAGATTGTTTTTTAAGCGGAATAATGTCAACTCCTAATAACTGCTGTTAAATGAATTTGACTATGAAAAATGCTAGAGATTTAAAATTAGGTACATGTATAATTTCTTTTGTGCTGTGTAAGAAAACAATCGTACTCCTTTAATGTAAAACTTCATGTTTTTAATTATGAACAACGTAAATTAAAGCTTGTTACCTTGATTGATTTCTTGGTTTTATTTCGAAGTTCAGCAACATGCTCTAACAATATTTAAAATCTGAACTGAGGTAATAGTATAAACACAATTTGTTATTATAAATATTCAATATACACAATATTGTGTATGGAAACCTAATAATAGCCGATAGTAGCATATTGAGTGAAGAAAAATCAGAATTTAAAATGTTATGTTATGTTCGCATTGGTTAGTAGGTTTTGTAGGGAAATAGTCAGGAAAATATTAATTTTATTACAAAATTTAAAGAGCCAAAAGTCAAAAATTGTTTAAGAACGGTATCATAAATATGTAAAGTATTTTCCATTGAGCACTACAATTATACTGAACAATATTATTTTTAAAAAATTTATTTAATAAAATTCGAAAAAACATTTTTTACTTAAATTATATTTACATGAAGAATTATAATCTAATTCTCTTTTGAGTAGTACAATTTTTATAACACATTTACCCTTTTGAAAACTCCACAAAGTTCTCTTTGTGATAACATATTGTTATTTAAGAATATTCTTATACTAACATTCTGCGTATTGTGTTACTTTATTAATATTTACATACGTGTATATTTTGATACAGCCAATACAGACATTGTGAAAAATAACAATGATTGCTATAATTTTGACGAAGAAGAAGAAAGTTGTAAAATAAATAGAAGTGAAAAAGAGATAGAGGGTGCAGATCATTCAATAAGTTGTGACAACATTCCAAACTTTAATTTTGGTAAGTGGGAGTGGGAAGCTAGTGATAGAAAAGTAGCGAAAGTTAGTAAAAATGTTGATCTATGTAACTGGGAAGTAGATAATAGTAAAGAAGTAGTGAAGGAAGGAAATGGTTTCATAAGTGAAAGTCAAGAAATACAACCTGATTTTGAAGAAATGGGAGATAGTGCAATCGAACTAATTGAAAATGAAATCTACAGTGTAAACGGTTTTCAAAGGAATATTCAGATAGTACCTACCAAGTTACCAGATGATAACCCAGAAGACGGAGAAAGCAGTGAATTAGTGAAGAATAGAGACGGATATATTAATAACGGGTTTACTAGTTGCGAAGTGGAAAGAAATGAAGCTGAAATTGAAAATTGTTTTAAAAATGTTTACGAAAAAGTAGGTACTAGCTGTGAGCAGAGAATAGAAGAGAATGAAGAAGTAAGAGATAAACGTAATTCCATGGAAATAGAAATAGATAATTCAGCGAATAATTCTTTTGAAGATAGCAGCTATTGTCCAGAAACTTCAAATGATGATAGTAGCCATTCGGAAATTATTCCTTTTAGTACAAATACTCTGCAAATATCTACACAGGAAATCAGTTCACAAGGCCTTATTGTAAATGAACCTTTGGCCAATAAATTAAAAAAGCAAAAACAATCCAAACTTAATCGATGCAAATTTTGCGATAAAGACGTGCTTTCAAAAAACTTTACAAGACATTTACAAAGGAGCCACGGAAACGAAAAAGAAGTTGTATCTGTTTTTAGGTTACCAAAAAATTCTAAAGAAAGACGTCAAGCGTTCAGTTTATTAAGAAATAGCGCAAATTTTGACTTATATATTAAAGGCGAAATTAGACCATACAGAGAACGAACTAAAAAAACAGTAGAAACAGAAAAATTTTATCCTTGTGTTTACATGCAAAGGGTTGTTTTTAAGGCAGTATTTAAAAAGGCACGTAAAAAAGTATTATGGATTTAAAAATACAGGTTCTAAAACAAATTACTTGGGTCAATCACAAACACTTTCTGCCTGTGCATTTGATAAAACCAACGTTATAGCCACTTTAAACGTCAAAGAAAAAGTTTTCGACATAATGGAAGGAGATGAAATAGCTCTAGAAGCTAAAAAGGATATTTTAATTGCACATTATGGAGAGTCGTACCTGAAAAAAACATAAACGAGATGGAATAATATATGCTTGTAGTAATCGCATGCGCGAACTGTCGCGATTGTTAATAAGCTTTAGGAATGTAATAAACAGCAATATTGTGTCGTTTAAGGACATGTTACATCCTAAACACTTCGATAATGTTTTATTTGCTGCTAGAAATATTGTCGGTTTCAATGCAGAAAAAAAAACATTTAAATCTCCCAGTCTTGCCATGCATTTAGGAACATCTCTGAAATTTGTGTGTGAGGAGTTAGTACATCTAATTTTAAAAGAGAAGGTTTTATTTAGGTGTCCATCTGTAAGCTACAAGAAGGATTGGTTAGAAAATATTAATTATTTCAAACAATTAATCAAAAATCGCTGGAATATAGAACTCTCTTCGATAGCAAATAAAGATTTACATGAAAAACGATGGAAGAAGCCACTGATAGTCCCTCTAGTTAGTGACGTAAAAAAATTCAGAGAACAAGCACTAAAACTTGCGCAAGATTATACAAGAAAAATAGTACAAGATGAGGATAATATGAAAATCTTTAAATTATTTGTTCAATGTACTTTGGCTTTACTAATAATATTTAACAGAAGAAGGATTGGTGACATACAATACTTAAAGATAAAGGATTATTTAAATGAACATAAGAATAACTTCAAAGATTTTGAGGATGTCTTAACAGAAGGGGAAAGACAGCTTACACGTAAATATAAAAGAGTTTTAAACAGTGGCAAAGGTTCTAGAGCTGTAGTAATATTAATCCCAGAAATAATTCAGAGTTTTATTAACATCATAATTACCTACAGAAATAAATACATAAGTGCAGATAATGACTATATATTTGCCGTACCCGGAAGTTCTATAAAGTGGGGAAAAGGCGACGTAGCACTAAGAACGCTTTCAAAAATGTGTAATTTGGAAAATCCTGGAAGTATTACGAGTAATAAGTTGCGAAAACAAATTGCAACAGTTGCGCAAATATTAAATTTATCAAAAGAAGAGGCGAAGCAATTCTCAAAATTCATGGGTCATACGGAGAAAACTCATGAGGAATTTTATGAGTAAGTTAACTATTTTTAGAGATATAATTTTTGTTTTTATTTTTAAGATTGCCCATTGATATATATCAAACCGCAAAAGTTTCCAAATTGCTCCTTATGTTAGAGAAAGGAATGTCTACAAAGTATAAAGGAAAATCGTTAGCAGAGATAGATGTAGATATAAACCACGAGTATGCAGAAGAGGACGAAGAAGAAGGAGGAGGAGGAGGGAATGAAGAAGAAGCGAGTGAAGAAGAAGAGAATGAAGAAGAAGACGAAAGCAATGGTAAGTTTGTATTGCTGAACATTAGTAAATCTTCCTTTTTCATCAAGGTTCGGAAATTGAAACCGCCCGAGGTACTATCCGCGCGTTTTTGGGAAAGGTGGTGGTGGGATTGAAATAAGGATTCTAAAGTTTTCATTTTCTATTTTAAATTAGATTGGCAAAATATTGGTCTATTATTACTTAGTCAAATCCCACATAATAAGCTTAGTCTCTAATCTGCACTTGTTAATGTTACCTTTTTCTCTATTATTCTTCAGTTTCTTTAATTTCCGTAGTCAGTCACCTGACAGAATACGCAATCATGTGCTCTATTTTTGTTATAGCATATATTACTGTATGAGTATTTCTTTTATTGTTTATGTGTTTTGGGTTTTATAGATAAGGAAAACAGTGTTCCAAACGAAAATATCCAAGTCGCTGAAGTTATAGAAGGTGAGAGAAGGGAAGATAGTACTCCAGAAAATAGAGAATACATTTTAAGCGGTAAGTAAAACAAATTTTAAGGTAAAACCACATTAAATATTTAGATTCTTGACATCGGTAGACTCTGTTCAATATGGCAAGGGAAATAAAATTGATAGCTGCCGGTTTGTTGAAATCAGTGTCTGAAGCAATTGTTAATTATATACAAACTCTTACTGCTGGCGAACGTTTCATAACAGATCGCAGTGGACGTTTTCCGGACCATTTGAGACATATAAAACTGACTATCCAATACAGAAGTCCAGTGCGATCTGTGAAGAAATATTAGGTACAGCAGAAGCTTGTGTACGCGGTTTTAGTCTGAATCTGTTCCTTTTTTGTGTTTTTTGTCTTTTACAGTTTATTTCTGTTCCGAAATTTCAATAATTCATGATACAATAATTAAATTCGTTTTAGTATCAACTATGAACAAATTTTACTTTTGTTTACTGCTTTTCACAAACGAGTTATTCTTTCACGGAATAACGACAAACTCCTTTTTCCAACACCTTCTTTATAATTATTTGCCTACTGTAGTAACCATACCAAGCTGTGTTCAAATTTTGGAAGTCATGCTGTCTTTCCAGACGATCAAAAAACGACAATAGTTACAAAAGAATAGTTATAAAATAAAATTTGCGTCCTTAGGATTTTCTGTGAAAAGCCTTCTGAAATGTTTTATCGAACTGAGACATATCTTTACGAAATCACTATATAAGTAGGTACTGCTCAAAGTATATAATTACAAATCTTCTTGATTTCTTGAAGTATACAAGCAGTGTAACTTTCTCTGTAGTATACATGTACGAAATGCTAGTTTCTGCGCAACCCACCACTGTTGATCGGAGAGTGTACTACATTACAATTTTATTTATTTTTATTTGATTAATTTAAGTAATATTCCTGATTTTAATCTTTTTTAGATAACAGCGATGATGAAGATGATCTTCCTCTCAGTAAAGTACAAAAACCACTTAAGGAGAAAACTATTACTACGAAATCAGTGAAAAGAAGGAAAGGTATTGCAATATTTTATAAAGTTTTGTAAATTTTAACATAATATTTTTCAGATTGGTCTAAAAATGATCTTTCTCTATTAAATAAAGAGTTTTCTAAGCATATACAGAACCGTATATACCCATCTGCCATTGAAATAACAAGGTTTGTTAAAGGATCTAAAATCAATCGTACAGAAGCGGTTATACGTTCAAAGATTCAGCATTTATTCAAACAAAATATTTAATTTGATTTAATATAATTTTATTATTTCTTGAATGTTTTAGTATATTAAATAGTACATAGTGTTCCTTATTGTACTTTTCTTCAATCGTCTCACATAAGAGATCAGTGTATCCTGCGTATCCATACAAAGCATATACATTATCATCATCTCTATTTTCTTATCAAAGAATTTATGAGTATTTTTTAGGAATTAAATATAAAAAAATTGACGCTAAAGCTTGGTGAAAACTTTTTAGAGACAACTTGATTTTTAGAAAATTGTTATCAGCAATCGCAAGCTGGATTTCATATGCACATTTTTGTAAGTTTGTTCAAAAGTACTGCTGACTTTGAGTCGATAGACTTGATAGATTATTAGATACATACTTACCTAATCTACAAAACTTTTAAACACGAATTCACTATCACGTCATTTCAGAATGTCGGCAAATCCAGGTAAAATGCGCCAACGTTTTAGAGAGTTGTATTAGAAATTATTGAATTCACTAATCTAAATAATTTTATTTGAGGTTTTACATTTGCGAGTGAATAAGGTATGTCTGCAAAATTTAGGAAAACATCAAAACTTCAAATCCATTTAGGTCATGGGTACCACACATTTTAAAACTGTCTATATTTCTACTAGTTGCGTATGTTGTAGACTTTTTCAATCAACTGTACATAAATAAGTCTGCTTTTATTAATAGGGTTTAACACTAATTAATTATTATTCATTAATCACTACCTGTAGTTAATTGTTTCAGAATAAGGTTAATTTATTAATTCCTTAATTTTATTCAAATCTACTTTGTAAATATTTTCGATTAAATATGCCAATTAAAATGTCATCAGAAGAACCAAATTCTCTACAGCATTTACTTTAAATAATAAAACAATGATTAATGCGAGTATTGTATGTGCTAGAAGTTATTTATTTATACACGTTTATTACATGTTCCTACCTCCCAAAATCTGGCAATGCTGTAAGAGGTAACAGCGTACTTCTCATAATTTCAATCGGAGGTCACAATAGGCGTTGAATATGTACTTTAAAACATGTATGTATTTGTGATTTCATGTAAAAAAAAGTTACCCCTCGTTTGAAAACCATAATGCAAAAGTTCCCCTCAGTACAAATATAAATGTTTTGGAATGATTAACTTATTGATTGTTTATAGAGGAGGCCAGGTTGCCTTGCCAACATAACGGAGGTATCAGCACACTTGTATATATATATATATATATATATATATATATATATATATATATATATATATATATATATATATATATATATATATATATATATATATATATATATATATATATTATGATGACTATATAATATTCAAATTGAGGGGATAGGGATCAAGTATTTAGTGGGAAATCAAATTTATTCTGTATGTAATTATATGAATTACACTTTATAGAAAATATCATATATGTATAAGAAATAAGTCTGAATATAATTTACACTTCTAACGCATGCGTTGTAACGTTATTGAATGAAGTTAACAAATGTCAAAATTGTCAAACAATGATTTGCAAATTTACTGTTTACGTTCACAATTAAATTTAGAATTTGAAAATAATTTAAAATTTTGTTTCCTTTACAGGTGTTTATACAAGTATTGTTTGAAATTCTACACCAATACATATACCCAATAAATAATAATTTGCAGGAAATTTAACACAACAATGTACAAAATAAATAGGGCTATAAAGAAAATGTGACTCACATATACTGTTCCAAATGCAAACTGATGTCTTCAAGTTGTTCCAATTTGATGCAGGCACTTTTCACTTGATTCTTGCTGCTACCATACACCCATTTGCTGCTGACAGGTACTCGGGTTGTGGATGACACTAACTTCCAAAACTAGTAATGTTGTCTTCCAATTCGGCAACACTCCAGTCACTAATTTTTTCTTGGTAATTTTTTTATTTAAATAAATTAATGCTTATTTAGTGGCATCGTTTATAAAGTGTTTAAATGTTGTCCAAAATTTTTTATAATTTCACTTTCATTTTTAGATGCCGGATCAGATATAAATTATTTAAAAGAAGTTGTACCAAGAAATAAAACACAAATGACCAAATAAATGCGATTTTAATTTGATAGAACGTAATCAAATCAAGTTTGATAAAACGAAAACTTTCAACAAAATCGTTACACAAATTAAATCGTACTAAGTTTTCCGAAAACTAACAGGTATCGGAGACCGAACTATTTAAATTAATGCCGGTATAAAAACAATTGCTCTAGAATATTTTCTTCGTTATTTATAACTTTCTTTCCGATAATTAAATTAGGTTAGAAAAACTTACTTATTACACAAATACACAACACTGCTTTAACCTTTTTTTAAAAATTGAACAAATTATAGAGAGCTCACCACTTCCAGGGCAATTCCTTTTATACCTTTTTTGTTGTTACTAAAACTTCAATTTTTTTTTTAGCAAATCTACCTTTGTAACTAAGTCTCTGATTGGTTGAAACATTTTATGATTGTGACTAAAAGAGAAATTTGGCCATAACTTCCTTATATACTAATGGATTTAAAAACTAACGACACAAATGAAAACTATGTAAAATTTCGAATAAATAGACACCCAACAAGATATGGTTCCTTAAAATAATATGCGAAATCACCTAATCTAATTTAAATTTGCTTATAACTACCTAAACTTACAAGCTACACTTAATCTAATTACATAAACGTAATCCTGGGAAAATTTTACATAAGAACACACACTTTTAGAGTTTGAAATCTCGAATTTAAAGAAATTTTAAGTTTATGTAAAAATATCCTAAATTCACCCCATATTTCACGAAATTTTGCGATGAAATGCATTGTATCCTTTTAAATACTATGAGATACTAAGAAAGAACTCCTATTAATTACTTTAAGAATATAATTAAAGCCTAATCTTATAAAAAAACTATAAATTTGTGCAAAAAACCTAGAAATTACAACATAACCAAACTTAAATCTAAAATTGCAAATAACATATTTAAAAACGTTTTATAACTCAAAATGTTATGCTGGAGGTTTGTAATACTTGTCTTTATTATATTTACTGTTCATTTCAAATGCATTGTATCATATAGTGTTGCATTAAAAAGTCACATCGTTTAACACACTTACTGAAATTTTCACTATAAAAATGTATATAACTGTGAATGTCTTTGTGTTAAAATATTCTATGCATTGCTCTTGCTATTAAAATTATATCACTATGTTTGTCACAGAGTTGCATCAAAAAATATGTGAGAAATATTCCTAATATGTCCATATTATAACCCTTTTATGAATTTTTCACATTTCCTGCATTCTAAAACTATTTACACAATATCCCTAATATAATCCTAACTTTACAATTTATGTTTAAACACCTGTAAAATGTTCACTTGCCAAAATACCCTCGAAAAATTGACTTTTATTGAAATAAAGGAAATACTAAATTGACTTTACGAAAATAAGTTTATTTAACATTCTTGACATTTTTGTTGGTAGCACAATGCTTTTTATGACGAAATCAAATTGTATAAATAATATTCAGATTATTTTGTCCAAAACAAATCCACTTTAAACCCATCGTGAACCAGATTTCTATCAAACAATGTCTCGCACATGTATCGAGCTTGAAATCACCCCTTTTTATAACAAAATTATTATTTAAACTGTCCAATCCTTCTTTTACTTCTTTCTGAACATCTCAATATATATATATATATATATATATATATATATATATATATATATATATATATATATATATATATATATTATTATTAAAAGAAATGTAACCATGTGGTTTATGATTTACGTAATTATGCCAGTAAAGAAAGTCATAGGTGACTAGAAAAGCGACAATGGTCAAAAACATTCAGCTTCTTGCTAGAGTTTAAATAAACATTGAAATATCACCAAAATTAGTAAAGATAAGTATAGGAAGACCTTTACAAAAGTTAAAGAGGATTAAATTCCCTACAAAGTCAAGTAATAATATATAGGGTGTTCTATTTAAAAATTTTCGAAAATTAGGTTTAAAGTTCCCAATGTTGGCATGACCATATAAAACATCTTGTAGAAAAACATTAATCTGTATTATCTCAGGGGACTTCTATCATTATTCTTCTTACGTTTTGTTTCCAGCTATTATAAGTTAAAAAATATTACAAATTTCTTTGGCCCATGTTTTTTCACCAATTTAACGAATTTTTCAATTTAATTGGCAACGTTGCAAAAATATGTTATACAAATTGCGGTGCTAAATTCAGAATTTTAGGGTGAATTAAAATATGTAAAAAGATGCAGAGTGTCCCATATAAAAAATATAAAATTTTAACCGCGCCGCCTTTTTAGGGTTCCTACTCTGTATACCTGCTCGAAAATAATTTTAGAAGATGAATCTCTTAACCCTTAATAACTCCGCCATAAAGTTGGGTATATGTGAGAAAATTTTTAATTATTATTGTTTTTAAAAAATTTTCTTTAGGGATCGTTTGTGCATGTCCGATCACCAAAAAATCCATATTGACAAATGTCATGCGATCATTGGTTTAGCGAGAATTTGAAAAAAAGTGTGTTATTATTGTTGAAAAATGAATTAATTTGACAAGATCTCAAAAAATTTTACTGAAAGGAAAGTTTAGAATACACCGATAACCCCACATACCGATTTTTTTAGCAAATAATAAAAATAAAAATGCATACTTTTCCCCAACTATTAAAAGAAAATTGAAAATGTTTTCATTTAGAAATAACTTTATTTAATTAAACTGCATAAGTTTGAGATCGTATTAGTAAAATTTCTTGTGAAATAAACACTTAAGGGACATAAGTTTAGAAATACCGTTTGGTTGTGTCGCTAACTGTACCCATGTTCCTTTTTCCCCCAATTTTAATTAATTTTATTTTTCTTGAGTGTTTCTTTCACAAGAACTTTGCTAATTTGATATCAAACTTGTGTATTTTAGTTAAAGTTAATTTTATAATAAAATCATTATCTTTATTTTTCTTTAATGGTATTAATGGTAAAATATGAATTTTTTTTTTGATTCGGTAAAAAATCGGCATGTGGAGTCATCGGTGGATTCTAAACAACTTTTTTTAGTAAAACTTTCCAATATCTTGTGGAATTCACTAATTTTTCAGCAATAATAATACGCTTTCCTAAAATTATCGCTAAACCGATGATCGCATGACGCGTCAAAATGGATTTTTTGGTTATCGGACATGCACAAACGATCCCCAAAGAAACTTACAATAATTAAAAGTTTTCCCTTGTGTATCCAACTTTATGGCGGTATATATACACTAAGCACACACACACTTATGTCCTTGTCTCTGTTTTTATGTCTACTTCTTCCTTTATTTATTGTCGGGGCACTACCCGGCAGTAGGACGATACCGTTATTAGGGAATGATACATTATCCGAGGCACGATTTGGCTAGTAACCGATCTGATTGCTAATTTAATAACAAAAAATGATACCATTTCCTCGGATCCATCTGGCTACAAGAGGCGGTCAAAGTCAAAACGGAAAAGTCCCGTTTCTGACGTCAGTGCAAGGAAAAAATGGTCGCTAAAGTGATAGTGAAATAGAGAAAAAATATCTTAAACAGTAGGAGCAGGTATCCCTGTGGGTAATGTAGGTTTGAACGAAAGTGAAATTCTTCTCATTGCATGCTTCGCACCGGCGAATGGAGAGAGGCAAATAGTGGGATAACCTCTGGAATGATGTAGGGTGCCTACAATTACTACCAAAAGGACTTATGATTACTAACATTCTTACTAGTCTTCTGCTAATAATAAATCATCTGACCACGCACCGAAAGTGCTCCAATTACTTCGCTAATTACTGGTTTACACTTAGCAGATTGCGCTGGGTTAAAGTCACACTCGTTCTACGGTATAGTAAAAGGGCTTACAAAAATTAACCCCGTGGCAAATATTGGCCCCAAATGTTTAGACTTGATTGGATTGTTTTGCTTTACTGATTTCAATGCTTGTCTAATACATTTTCTTACCATTATTTTTCAAAATGTTTATTATTTGGAAGTTAGAAATCAATCGTTGGTTGAAACTGAACTTGAATATTAACTTAACATTAGTGATGTGTCGAGAGATGTTAACCTTATAGACATCCAAATTAATCCAGTCGCTGAGCTCAACTTAATGCAGAGTTATCTGAATTTACTTTTTGATTTTCTGGAAACGGTTTTCAAACTTGGATCACCTTTTTCTGGAGAAAGTACTTCTGCTTACTAGTTGCTCTTACTCATGTGGAAATGGTATGTTTCTCATGGGTGCTGGTGCCACTGAAATATTAATAGTTAGAGCCCTGTTTTATATCGCACTCGTATAACTTTGGACTCCTGGAAATATGTTACCCTTACTCAAATCTGAATTTTTACCTATTAACTATAATGAAATTTAAAATAGTACTATGTACATCTATAGAAACTATGACAGTTCAAGTTGCGTAATTCAAAGTTTATTCCAATGATTATCAACGTTGTAATAATAAGGTAAATAAATTTTTAAAAGCGTTCTCAATACGAATCGTTAAAATAACTAGAGACGCCAAACACTCAATAAAAGATAATTTCGTTGACTCAGTAGGTAGATTAAATCGGGCCTGGTTCATGCGATTTCACTTGCTTAATTACCAACATATTTGTGCTTACTTATTTCCACCTAATATCAATACAGTAACTTCAATGGAACAATAATAAGGGTTATCTCAAACACTATGTTATTTTTTATTGCGCTCGGAATAACTAAACCGAGGATACAATAAAGCATTCACCAAAATGTCAAAATAAAAGATATACAAACTATGTTTATTAAGCATTTAAAATTGGGATTATATAAATTAAGTCTTAATTCTAGTGTTAATAGCCTTATACTAATAAGTCATTGAGGTTATAAAGAGTTATAAAATCTTTGTATAACTTTTTGGAGAACCTTGTTATCAGAAGGAATGCCAAATGTAAACCATAACTGATGTAATTTTCATTCATTGAAATTTGAATATCATTATTATTAAAATACCAAGTTGATTATACAAATTTATATTTATTGAAATTTGAAATCCAGTATTTATTGCATTCTCTTGAAGGTTCAAATAAAAAGGTGTGATATAAATTTAAATGCAAAAATAAGGATAATTAAAAGTACCTGCAGAAAGCAAGTGTTTCAGATTTTAATATAATACGAGTTAAGGTGTCTTACCATTAAATCAATGGCACTTTACACAAAATTTAGGTGGAAACCAAAAATGGCTTCTTGCTTAAAACAGCGTTCATCAAGCAATGCTAAAAAAGAAGCTCACGGTATCAGGTGATGTGGCGATGCGGGAAAAATATGTGCAAAAAGTTATTCCACTATATGGAAGTATAAACCCTTAATAAAATATGCAACCTAAGTTACACCAATGCAAATTAAGTTGACTACAACATACTTATAAATCATTAATAATCAAAAACTTTTTTTTTACAATTAAATGAACGAAGACTGTAAAAGATTCGTTACAACGTCTGTCTGCAAAAGTTTTCAAACTGTACTATTCTCGTGGGAATGTAATACCTTTTCATCAACATGCTTTAGCTATTACTAAATTACTTCGATTCAAATTCAGCAAAATTTTTTATGGACACTTTCAAACCTTCACATTTGGAAAGCTTTTGTTAGTCTCCCCTCAAATTCTTGTGCGTCCTGAGCCTAATGTTGTTAGTGATGTTGTATCTCTTTAGCCTTCTTAATCGTCACTTTCTACCATTTGTTACTGAAATTTCTCGCTGCCCTAAACATCAAGTCAAATATTCATGTGGTTACCCATAATCTGGTCCTATTAAACTTTCCTCTACTGCTTGTTCTAAGAAGGAAAAATTCCAATTACAGGGTTCTATGCTTTCTGTTATCTCGGATAATCCTTTTTCTGGTATTTCTGGTAAACATCGATTTCTTCTTGATTTTGTATTTGCTAGTACTTGTAACAATTTGATTATTATCTTAATGTGTGTACGTTTGGTCACACTTTTAAACGTCTTTTGGGCTCTAGTACTTCTGACACTACCTCGCGTAGGTCTAGTTGTAATATTTTACTTCGCTTAGGTATAAATTTATCACTGGGATCGTCTACTTCCTGTATCTTATATAGTCAAAATAGGTATACTATTTTGGGTCATGTGTTACCAATTACCATCGAATCAAATACTGTTATAGTTGATGTTCTTGTAGTTCCTGAAGTACCTTGAAAGCTAATTTCAGGAATTTTTGGCGGTTAATCAACTTGGTACCTGACTTAGTATCGGTCAATTGACATTCAGTGATAATAATTATGGATACTATCCAGTCGGATTATTTAAATTCTTATTTTAGTCTTTCACTTTCTCAGCAAACTTTTTTAAATCTTTTCTTTGGAAATATTTTCTTAGCTGCTTTTTTGGAATTTGGTAGTAATACTTTGGTCGAACACAAAAAAAAACTTCTGATGAACCAATTAAACAGCGTCACTATCCACTTTCTCCTGATCTTGATGAACAGATAGCTGGGTGCTATGCGAGAATTGTGTGTCCTTGAACCTTCCAAGAGTTTATCGTCTAGTCCCATCGTTTTCCTCAAAATGAAAAACGATACTTGCCGATTTTGTGCCTGCCCTCTTTGGTATATCATTTCCGTTATTAACCTTCGGGATGCTCGTTACCTCTATTAGTGAATTCACATGTTTTCCCTTTGGGTTTGCCTCCAACATTTAATTGTTCGCGTTCTAGGAGCTGACTTAGAACCGTGTTATTTCGCTTATCTTGATGATATTGTAATTTCGACACGTAGTTCTCAACAACTCCTAGAGGTTTCGGAGAAAGTTCTTTGTCCTTTATCTTCTGCTGATCTTACTTTACCTCAGGGCCAGTATTACTTCAATAGACTCAAGCTTAAACATTTCGGGAATCTTGTAAATAAAGGAGGCCCTTGAACAGGACGAAATTACTGCTATTGTTTCTATCGTTACTTCTACTAATACCTCTGTTGTGCATCGTATGATCGATGTAATGTCTTGGTTCAGCATGGTCGCTCCAAATTTTACTTCCCTTATGTTTCCGTTTATTTCACCTGACAAGAATAATACTGCCTTTGTTTGGTCGTTTTGAATGTGGGTTATCTTCGATACCTTTAAACGAGCATCTAGTCGGTTCAGTTATCCTATCTTGTCCTTATTTCTCTCATCTTTTTTGTTGTTCAAACGGATGCTTTAAATTATGAGATTCGTGCTACCATAAGCCTAAGAATTGACCGACATTTATCTAATGCAATATTAAAGTAATGGACATGCGGAAGGTTAACTGCAGTAGATAAAGGGGCACTATTTCAGGTATGCGGAGGTTTACTCTCGTATGATTTGCCAGACATTGGCCAGATTCAATACTACAAATACGTAAAGATTTTTCCTGTTTAACGTAATACAGGAATCATGTCCGACCTACCCTGCGCTGGAAAAGGTCAACAAGAATATACGGAAGGTAGAGTACGTAGCCCATCTCCGAGTCACCATCGAACGGTGTGAGGCTTTTGCACGCATAACGCTCCAGTTGGCAACGACACGCTTTGTCAGGTTCGCCAGAGATCAACACTCCAGTCAATGTACGAAACTCCAAACCGACTGGACAAATTTCAAAAAGTCTACAGGGAGAACCCCGCGCGGTATGGGAAATGTCCGAAGTTCCGTCGCCCTCCACCGCAAAAAGGAAGCTCCTCTGCGATTGGAGGGGTTGAGGGGGCGGCCGACAGCGGCGCCATATTTGACCCGCACCGGCGTCAGTGCCATCCAAGCAATGACAAGCGAAGTTGGGAAGGCGGAAGTATCGAAAGCAGTTCCCGCCGCAGTCGATACTCGGCCTTCCCATCCCGACCTAGGGTTCGACTCTATTTTGTGTTTCCTCCCAATGTGAAGGAGACCCTAACTTGTTATCTGAAAGATAACAATATCGTTAACTTAGGCTAGAAATGCGACAGACATGTGAGGAGTGATCCCACCCATGGAGGTGTTTACCGTTTTCGGTTAATCATTCAAAGGTTCGACACGAAGACTGGTGTCTTAGGATAAGTATTTGGTATCGATTTTAGTTTTGTTCCTTTATGTTCTGTTAATACGGAGAATAATTGTTAACACAATTGATACTTTTTTCCCTTTATTTCAGATACCCCGGACGTCAGCATCAACTACACCAGCCAAACGACAATATGACGTTCCACAACGTACCCACTATCTAACCAACACCAACAACGCTTCTGAGCAGCGCAATACCAAACATTAGACAATACTTTGTGTTATGTATAATTTTGCATTTAGTATTAAAACTTTATATACTGCTAACACTAAATAATGTTTGTTGAAATTGAAATTATTAAGGTATCAGAGTTTCTTTCGGGCCCTTAGTGGCTTCGGACACTCTCCCCATGCACCGCCAGACATTTCCTAGCCCGCTTCGGATAAGATTACACTTAGTGCCTGATATTGTCTATAGGTTATAAAAACTTTACCTACATTTACTTTTCCATAATTGTTCTAACATAGTTATTTATAAGTTCAGTTTCACAAACTCCTGATATTCTAGAAGAGATATTAAGGGTATCTGCTTAAAAGAATATTACTGTTTCATAATTGATCCTGAATTCTCAATCCCACTTGTACAGTAATAAATGTAAAATATTTACGCAAAGAATAATTTTCCTATTTCAAATCATTTCTTGAAGAGTTAAAATCCAAACCTGACAAAATTTATGTAACCTTCCTGTTCATCTCTTGTGCTGAGATCGCTCGATTTTTTCCAGTTAATTTTGATAAACATTTAGTGAGGAAGAAAAACCCGGTATATTTATTGAGAGAAGGCAAATTGTTTTCCTGATAAAAAGTTAAAACTCCCACCCATCCTGTTAGTCTTGATTTAATGAATCTTCTGTTTCGTTTTACTTAACGACCGTAGCTTAATACTAAAAAAGTTTTCCCCATTAAGCAGAAGTTTGTAAATAAATCTTTGGCTTTGCCAGTAACAGGTCATTAAAGACTTGTCCTGTATGTACTCCGGTAATCCGACCTCTCGTGAAATTTATTTCCGAGACCATATTTGTTGCAGAAAATCTCCAAGTAAGTTACAGTCTAAATGTAAATCGTTTCTCTTAATACAAGGTCAGAGGTACTAAAATCTAATGGCCCTAAATAAACCAATATACAAGCCTCTTAACCCTGCTGTTACCTTCGGGTCTATATGACCCGAAATCAAATTGTTGTTTAGATAACTTTTTGTTTATTAATATCTAAAATTCGTACTTAATGACTTTGTTTCTAATCCATTGAAGAATGAGGCGACTTGTTTGTTTTAATAAATTTTTTTTCCTTATTTTTTTAAACATGGTTGTTACATTGATGTTCCTTGGGTCATTATCACCCGAGGCTGTAATACATTAGTAGGTCGTATACATTTGTAATTCCAATTATTTTATATTGAAATTTGAGGATAGATGATGAGCATATCATCACATGCTTGTTGAAATGTACTTACCTATGCGAGTTACTACAGCATTTTAGGCAGGTCTATATCCGCGTGTGCAAGTCGAAACAGGAACAGACTTGCAACTTGCAGCAGGTATAAATATCATATCGCAGTATGCAACCGACAGTTTTGTTTGTTACGTTGCAGAGTAAAGTATACGTACTACTAGTTCTTATAAAGTGCTGAAATAACAATAATGGCAAAAAAATATCTTAGTGGTAAAGACTTAGAAAAACTTATTGATAATTTGAGTGACATTAGTGACGATGAAGCTTCTGAAAAGGAAGATCATATCAGTGAAGATAGTGATTATGAACAGTCAGACGATGATTTTTTCGACGATGCTGGACGGACAAATCCTACGCAATTGATGGTACCCGCTCAATCGGTTCAATCTAAAGATAATGCCATAACTTGGATGTTAGATCCATTTCTTCAATCAAGGCGTGCAACTAGTGCAAATATCATAAAAGTCGCTCCAGGTCCAACTACATACAGCAATGCACGAATCCAGGATGTAAAATCTACATTTCAGCTATTTTTCAATAGTACTCTGGAAAATATAATTTTGAAAATGACTAACATCGAAGGTCGTAGAGTGTACGGTGACAAGTGGAAAGAATTAGATGACATTACGTTGCAGGCGTACATAGGTTTGTTACTGTTAGGAGGAGTTTACAGATCGCATGATGAATCTACCAGAAGTTTGTGGAATGCAGAAACAGGCAGACCTCTTTTTCGCGCAACAATGTCGTTGAAACGATTTTATTATATATCACGCGTGGTACGGTTTGATAATAAAGAAGATCGTCAAGAAAGAAGGCTACGGAATAAGTTGGCTCCTATTAGACAATTTTGGGACAAGTGGGCTTAAGTACTACCAAAATTGTACAATCCTGGGCAAAACGTAACTGTGGACGAGCAGCTGGTTGCATTTAGAGATCGTTTTCCATTCAAGCATTATATACCAAGCAAGCCAGCAAAATATGGCATCAAATTATGGACGCTTTGTGATAGTGCAAGTCCTTATGCTTTAGAAGTTCAAGTATATACGGGAAAACCACCTGGGGGAAAACCTGAGAAGGATCAGGGGCTAAGAGTAGTTTTAGACCTTACTTATGGACTAAGAGGTCAGAATGTAATTTGTAACAATTTCTTTACATCGTATAAATTGGGTCAAATGCTTCTCAAAAGAAATCTTACTATATTAGGGACTGTCAAGAAAAGCAAGCCTGAGCTACATATCATGGAAGTAAATAACGTTGTGCATAGTTGCAAATTTTATTTTACTAAAGATACCGCAGTTGAGCCTTGTATTCCAAAAAAATACAAGAAGGTCATTCTAATGAGTACGTTTCGTAACCAGAAACAAATAAGCGACAGAGAAGACAAAAAACCACAAATTATACTTGATTATAATTCTGCAAAAGGAGCAGTTGATACCTTAGGTCAGCTAATCGGTGCACACACATGCAAACGAAAAACAAATCGATGGCCCATAATCTTATTTTACAACATTTTAGACACCATGCTTTCGTCTTATGGCGCGAAATAAATCCAGACTGGGATAAAAATGTTTTGTTCAAAAGAAGACTGTTTTTGGAACAAATGGGCAAACAATTGGTAAATGCTTACATTTTGTCCAGAAAACATCTTCCCCGTAATCAACAATCAGCTGAAATTGTAACAGCTATTCAACAACCATTGGTGGAAAATTCTAACGCACCTCTTCCTGGAACTAGCAACAAGAACAACCGAGCACGCTGCAAATTTTGCCCTTCTAAATGTGATAACAAACCTAATATGACCTGCATTAAGTGTAAAAAATATTTGTGTAAAGAACACGTGACCTATTATTGTCCCGACTGTAAGTTTCACGTTTCATATAAAAAACGTTGCGTTAGAGAAATAAAGTTAATAAATGTATAAAAATTCTTGTTATTTTGGGTTTAATTCAAATTTCAGGAGTTCGGGTCATTATGATCCGAAGGAGCACAAGTGTATAGTCTTGTCGAGGAGAACAGCAGGGTTAAATATTTTAACATAAAGCGAAGCTTTATTCGATTTCACATTGTAAATAACAGCGTTTTATAATAATCACGAAAGTGTTGGATTTGTAGTTAACAAATCGTCTTCTACAAAGATTAAGCAACGTAAGCCTGTTAATATAGTTCCGCAACCGATTAGTAGCAATTTGTCCTATGAATAGTACAATATTATTATTCAGTGATTAATAGCAAATTATGAAACTAGTCTGTGATGCAAGGGATTATGGTAAGAGTGATTTTTACCGCTTGAGCGAAGCGAATACTTCATGAATCACAGGATTTTAACGAAGTTTGGGGAACTTCTATAAGAACAAGTTAGTTATTTTTTCCGTTCGACTGTCAGTTTTAAATGTAAAAATAACATTTAGGTTCAATGTTGGTACCTTTTCTCTTATATAATGGGGGGTCATGTGGCACTTAGTTAGAAAGGTCTAGGAGACCTTAATTCCATGCTCAAACTTCAAGATAATCGGGCGAGTCGTTTTTAACCGGCAAGTAATTTCATATTCACAAAATGGATACCCGGATTTTTGGTTTGGCTTTTTTGAGCTGGTTATAGCCATATGTACAACAGTTGATAATGCAAGAATTTCAACAAAAACTTTACGTAATGTGAGGAAACAATTCTTAAGCGGGATGTTTAATTGTCAAGAAGTATAAGGTTGGTCACTCTTAAAACAATAATAATTTAATATTATCTCATATGTTTGTTATTTTGGTGTGAAGTATTGACAGAGTTGTTCAAAATCATTTTAAAAAAGATTTAAATCAAAAATCATAGATCATTTTCATTTGGACAAATGATTTAAATCAAAGATCGTTTTGAATATAAAAATTATTTAAATCTTTTTTACGATTTAAATCATTTTAGGAAAGATTTCAATCTTTTTAAGCGATTTAAATATTTTTTTGAAAATTCGAATTTTTTTAAAAGATTTAAGTTATTTTAAAAATTTGTAGTTTTGTAGTGTATAGTGTATAAAGAAAAAAATACTCTTTTAAGTAATTTATTGAAAAATACAAAACAAACATATTTTACTAAAGAACGCATTAAACAATAACAGAACAAATTTTTTAGGTAGTTACTTTATATATCTCTTTAAACACTATTTGATTTTAACAAAACAAGATTTTCGAAGTTTTTGCCGGTCAATGCATGCCGACGTGGAGAATCAATAAAAGTAGCAAAGGAGAACATTCGCCCCACGGGAGCCGAAGACGGTAAAATGCAATTATATTTAATAAACATTTTCTTTAGAATAGCATATAGGTTTAATATGCCTAATTAATTGGAAGGGTCCTGCAGATACTGAATAAATTGTAGTTCAAATTCTTGAGAAATAGACGGTGGTCCATTTACAGTACACATTTCTGATATAGTGCTAAATTCAAAAAATCTTCAACTTCCTCCTGATCTATTACTTCATGCGCGACATAGTTTTTAGCACTTATAAATTCTTTTGCCGCATTTATTACTATGTTTTTAACTTGATTCTCTTGAAGAACAAAACTGGCATTTTTAAACGAATTCAGCCACCTTAGCTTGAACTGTGGCAAAAGTGTTGAGGCCATTATGCCCTCTGATTGACTGTTATGCTTAAAATATACCGAAAATCGAGTTGGTTAAGAGATTTCATGTTTTCATACTTAACACGTAAACTTCCAATCGTTGGCATAACTGTTCCAAAGTATGTAAAATTTTCTCCTTGAAGAATATCTATGGATAAGGCCAAAGGTTTTAGAATGGCAACATATTCTTCCAAATAATCTATTACATTTTCCTTTAAGCGAAAACTGGTTTATATTTAAAGTTTCATACAGGATATTTAGCTTTTGTTTTTCTTTCAAAATTTGGCTCAAAGAGTCATAAAAACTATTCCACCTTGTTGCTCCAGGGTAGCTAAGGTGATGTCCTAGTTTTTTTTTTTTAATTTTTTCTGCTGATTTTGGACGTCCTGATTTATTCCATATTTCTGTACTCTTGTTAATGATATTTGTATGTTTGGATCTTATATTATGATTTTTATTTATGGAATTCATTATATCCGTCGTTGCAATTAGGTTTAACGTATGAGTAGCGCATCTAAAATGATTTGGCAAGCAAACAGGTTGTTCCTGTTCATTTTCCGTTACTTCACCAGGCTCAAAAATAATATCTTGCAATTCAATTTTGTCATTATTGTCATCCTCATCATCATAATCCACTTGAATACTTGGAATTGAATTTAATAGAACTCTCGTTTGCAAGTGTACCCCATATTCCTTAAAGGCTTTTACAAAGTTGCCTCCATGATCTGTAATGGTAGCTAATATTTTAGTCACATTAAGCCCAAATTGGATATATATTTCTTCAAGAATCTCAGCAATTTTATCAAACGAATGTGTACCAGAGAACGCCTGCAGGCTAAGGCGACTGATTTCCTTTTAAGGGAATCAGGGTCAATCCAGTAACAAGTTACGCCTATAAAACTTCGCTTTTCAGAGGACCATATATCTGCTGTACTGCATACAAAATTGGTATTCGAAAGATTGGCTTTAAGTTCTTCCGCCATGTTGTTTTTTAAAACTGCAATTTTTCTTATAATTGTAGTTCGTGACATTACGTTTAACTTCATTTCATCGAATAACTGCACAAAATAGGGATTGTTAATTATAGAAACCGCGCTCATAGAATTAACAACAAATTGAATAATTCTGTGGTCAAACTGCTCTTGAGATATAGTTTTTGGCTTGTCAAAACTGGTTCTAATATCCAATTGTGTTATGGGTACAGTTTTAAATTATGTATTTTTTTTCTGAACGACCTGTGCTCGTGACTTTATTTTTTTCTGACTTTTATAAAGTATGTAATTATTATACGCTGTTAAATGTTTATTTTTAAATGTCTAAGGAAGTTAGTGGTTGACGTATCTTTTTGTTTGGGCATTTCTGACATTGGGCTGATATTGCTGCATTTTCACCGCGACTGAGAATGTTAAAAAATGTTCCATCAAACAAAACTGATTCACTTGATGGTTGTTGCGGACATTGACCAAACTCAGTAGAAATGCTGCTCGATGATTCTTGATGACTAGGGCTAGGATTAGGACACGCGTTAGTTCCATCAGTATCAGTATCAGTATCCGATATAATGTCTACATTATGTATTAACTTACTACTCTTGTTTGAATTAGCTTTAAAATAATCAGTTAACTTATTTTTCGTTTTTGTATTTTCTAAGTTTGGCTTGTATTCAGGATCATCCGAATCATCTGTGGGTGCGTAGGGATCCAATATATCTTCAGATTCAGACATGAGTATATAAGTTTCCTCCATTTTTTCGATTGCTATTCTGGTAGGGTAGCAATTAGGCACCTGGGTAGATAACCTGTAAAAAATAAACATTACATTTTAAACAAATTCGTATTTTAAGAGTTCTTCTAAAGAAACTTTGAAATACAAAAGTCGTAGGATTTTTTCCGAACAGTCAGAATTTGTCATCGGATTAAAGAAACGAAAATCGAAACGCTGTCGAGAAAATACTAATTTTGGTTTTAAATAGAATATTTAGTATATATCCTTTTAGATTCTAATTTTAAAAATAAAAAATTGGTAAAGTCGTTTAACTAATACTTTCCTCTATAATGATTTTCGAAAAAGCTGTAAAAATAAGATGTGAAATATTAAAATAAAATATTTTGGTAAAATATATGAATTAGGTATATAAGTCACGATTTTTTTGGACATCCTGCTCCTGTATAACATTGAGACTATTGAGAGTACATTGTTTAAGATGCAAAAAATTGAAATAAAATTGACGTGTTTCAGAGTTTTTGAAATTATGCTCTTATTTTGATAAAATAGACGATTTTATTTATAATTCACGATTTTTTTAGACATACTGTACATTGAAAAAATTATATGAGATGCAAAAATAAAATTGACACGTTTCCCAGTTTTCAAATTACGCTGTTATTTTGACAAAATGGACGAACATTATAAGTTCCAAAAAACTAAAATCTACGGGTTTCAAAATAATTAAATTGTGCTGGACTTAAAAAAATCAAATTACCCCTTACCTCCTAGTTCTCCGCCGTACGTTCGCTTTTTTAGAATCGTCAACTGAATTTCCACACAACTGTCCAAAGCCCAACTCACTATTTAACACAAAACACAAGCTTAAAACTAATATAAAATGATATTTTACTATAACTAAAAAACTTCTTGATGCTTCTGATACGACGACACAGCAAATGGGCAAATCCTAATAATACAATGACAACGCACGGTTGCAGGTCAATTTAGGAATACACACGACACACTAATATAGAGAGGCCGGTCTGCCACCCGTTTATGCAGGAATAGACAAGTTTGCGATAATGCCGACAAATCATGAATCATGATTTTAGCCTTTTAATTTATAGTAGTTGTAGTGTTTTGTTTCATTTAAATCATTTTAGAAAGATTTAAATCGTTTTAAAAAGAGTTAAATTGTTTTAAAAAGATTTAAATCGTTTTAAAAAGATTTAAATCTTTTTAGAGATTTAAATCATTTGGAAAAGATTTAAATCTAAATTTTTAAGTCAAAGATCAAAGATATTTTTCAAAAAGATTTAAATCAGAAAACAAAGATCATTTTCTGAAAAAAGATTTTAAATCAAAGTATTTAAATCAAAAAAAGATTTAAATCTCAACTGATTTGGACAGCTCTGGTGAATATTATTTAAAAATTAATTGACCCATTTTGTGAAAATAAAATTATTTGACAGTGAAAGACAAGTCGCCCGATTATTTTGAAATTTGACAATTAAAGTAAGAGTGAGTGGACCTTTGTAACTAGGTCCCTAATTTTGATTTTAGCATTTAGAGCTGTCATTCGTATGTTAAAGAATAACTAATTTGTTCTTATATGGGAACCTCATGTTCCGTTAAAATCCTTGGCAAACTTATCGTTTTTCTGTTTCCAGTTTTAGCACAACTTAGCTTCATATTTCGCTGTATAAATAATAGCGTAGTATAAGTTTAAGTGGTGGGTTTATTTCCAAGGTGGGAATACAAAACTAAGAATGCCTATACAAGTAGTTGAGTTAGTGATAAAGTTGTTATTTTATACGTTAGATATTCTTAACTTAATAATAATTACTCCATTAAAAGAAGAAAAATTATGTTAAGTTTTAATTAATTTTAATCGTAAGCGAGCCTAATTTAATGTAAAGTTTAGTATTAGTTACGCAGAAACTTATAATGCTAGACTAATATGTGGCAGTAAGATTAATGCACTAACAAACTGAAGTTGAAGATTATAGATTAATTGCAAAGTACACAGCATCACGTAAAGTAATTTGTTTCTTAGTGCTTATAGCGAACCAGTTTAACATAATCTCTCTAATTACATACAAACGGTGCAGCGTATCCATATACTATTGTACATATAAAAAGGTCCGTGATGAATTACTGGATACGTAATCTGAAGGTTTTCGGATTACAGCATTTCAATATTCCTATTCCAATCTAGTTCTTCCTTCCATTTTCAAATTCTGTAGAAAATAAGACCACCTGCTGGCATTTCATTCTTTTCATTTTATATTCGTATATCAATTTATTTTTTGTACATATTCTACCTAATATCTGTTTATTATTATCATTATTATTAACTTTTACATACGCATGCATGAACTCGTATAAAATTTTTCGTAATAAAGAAAACAATATTTTACATTTAGTAAAATTCTAATATTAAAATGAAAAATTTTAAATTTCTGAACATAACATTAACCTAAAATGTTTTTGTTAATGACGTTCGTATTAATTGCTTAAATTGTAATGGTCTTAGCTCTGATATGTGATTTTTTACTAATTATGAGTAATCTTTTCTATTTATTCTACCAATTTGCAATTAGATTATTTTGCAGTTTAAGAAGTGGATTATAGGCAACACACAATACCTGCGCCTACAACATATCGTACATCCAGTTCAATAACGCCACAAGCTTAAATTCTATAATTTGGGAGTAGAAGGAACTTAAATAATGGAGTTGTTTAATTACTCGCATAATTAATTGGCTTTAAGAGGTATCTGTGTAAAATTTTTACAGAATATACTTACATGATGCTGATATATATCCTTACATAAAAAAATATATCCTTTGAGGTAATATTAGAATTAACCCATTCGGTACCATATGGAGCCAGTAAACACGCCCTGCAATTAAATTTTTTTCGCTTACGTACGGTCAGTTTTATCAAGTGGAATGTGTGTTTATGTTTAGTTTGCATTTCAATAAATAGCGGTGAGTATTCAGATATCAGTTTCTAGGCGTCTTTTCTGCAGTAAAGTGTGTTTGAAGTTGTGCGAGATTTTATTTTCAACAAAATATGGACATACGTTTAGTGTAAGTATCATATTTTCGTAATGACTGTTATAAATTTCTTTATATTTTGAATATATTATCTAATAACGTCAATCTAATGTATGGCATGTTAGTTTTGTTAAATTGCATTTAATTTTTTGTGTTATGCTCACGGAAACGTGAGCGTTCCCATATGGGACCGCTAGGCGCTTTCCCGGCCAATATCTCGTATAACATTTTTTATGTTTTATTTCCAATTTTAGGGGCATCACTTTGAAAGAAGCTTTAGATATTGTCTTTCATGAAGGCGAAGATGCTCAAGAAGTATCTGATATTTATGTAGAACCCCCAGAAAGCAATGTTCTAACAGATGAGGACTCTGCGGATGAGGATGAGACTGGTTTCTTCGATAATTTGAGCAGAAGACAATTGGCTGCCGGGGCAGAGATTGTTATGTCTGACCAAACTAGGATCGGAGGTGTTGATGAAATACCAATATTCGATCAAGGTAGCACCAGCAGTGCTCAACCTAGCACCAGCAGAGTTCCTACTTTTAATTCTGGTGTAACGTTGTCAATAGGGATGTCAAATATGAATTTTGACAAATCGGGAGATTTGCATCCCAGTACCGTCGAATTTCCAAAAGGAGATTACAGCAAATATGCTACACTGAGTTGCGTCGGAATGTTTGAGTTATTTTTTTCTGAGGATCTATTGCAAGAAATTTCACGCCAAACAAATTCTTATGCCCTTTTTAAAACTAGTCCATTGCCCAATGTATCCGTAGATGAAATTAAAGTTTTTCTTGGAATTGTAATACTGAGTGGATACAATTCTCTACCATCGAAAAGAAGTTATTGGGAGTTTGCAAAAGACATGAGAAGCGAATTGGTAGTAGAAGCAATGCGACGTGATCGATTTCTGCAGATTTCTCGGTTTATACATTTTTCAGACAACAATTCAATTGTTCTTACTGACAAAATGTTTAAGTTACGAATCTTAACAGATGCTCTGAAAGACAAATTTATAGAGCATTTTGTTCCCGAGCAGGACCTCTCATATGACGAATCCATGGTTCGTTATTACGGAAGGCACGGGTGTAAACAATTTATCAGGGGCAAACCTATTAGGTTTGGGTACAAGGTGTGGTCCCTGAGTACTCCCAGTGGGTATCTGATAAATTTTGAAATTTATCAAGGTAAAAATCCACGTGCTAATACACATTACGAAAATCTGTTCGGAAAAGCAGCAGCACCTATCATCCAAATGATTGAGGATCTTCAGGAAAAGCGACACAAAACATACAATTTCTTTTTTGATAATCTTTTCACTGGTACTAATCTGCTACGTACATTGAAGATCAATGGATATGGAGCCACTGGTCAGAGACAACCGAACTCCTAAAGGGTGTCCTCTGGGCGACAAGAAAAAATTTGCTATTTGTTCTGCCCTCGAGAGAAATTGCGGCATTATGTATGTTCGATGGATGGACAATAGTGTTGTCAGCTTAGCCAGTACTTGCTTCGGTGTAGCACCAATTAAATCCGTTGAAAGATTTTCAAAACAAGAAAAGCGAAACGTTCAAGTACCACGTCCTAATATTGTTATGCAATATAATAGAAATATGGGCGGCACCGACTTGATGGACAACAACGTTTCATGGTGAAACAAAATTCTTTAGGAATTCTAAATCAATTTTCTTAAGCCTCATAATTATATTTCAGTTACCGTATTGGCATTCGCTCAAAAAAATGGTACTGGCCTATTTATACCTATATGCTATTCAAAACGCGTGGACACTGTACAGAAAATCAGGTCGCAATATGAGTCACTTAGAATTTAGACGCAACATTGTTCAGGTAAAAATTGTATTTACCGGAAGCAGAATAAAAATAATTACTATAATATATATTTTGCAGACATATTTGACACGTTACAAGAATCCTCCAAAATCCCCTGGCAAAGTTTCAATAGCACCAACAAATCATTCTCGTGTCATTGCAGATATACAGTATGATGGACTGTATCATTATGTGATTTCGGTTCCGGGGGGAAAAAGAAGGTGTGCTGGACACGAGGAAGAACTATGTGCAGGAAATGCGACGTAGGACTATACATAGTGTTTTGTACCATTCCATTCAAAATAAATAGAAAAAATCATTTTTTGTTAAATTTGCCTGTAAAGCGCCTAGCGGTACCATATGGGAACGGCATTTTTTACCCTTACTTTTTAATCTTTTAAAATAATTCCACCACATTATCGTCCACAAAATTATTCTAATTAAGATTTTCATGCAAAAAAAAGTTTTTAAATAAAAAAAGAATTTCTCGGCGCTAATGGGTTAAGTAAGATATGGCGTTATTGCATTGAAATGGTAATATTTTTAGGTGCCATATTTGCAGCTCCTACGGACTTGGTAATAAGAAAATTATAACATAATAATCTATAAAATCTATTTTAATAGCATTTACATGTCTGAATAGTAAAAAAATAACATGATAAATGATTGGTAGGTACTTATAACTGAATTTATAACTAAGAACAAATGTTGAAGTAAAAAGGTTGGTGAACTTTTTCAATTAATTTTTTCTTGCACAAATCTAGAAGATGTTCTTTTGTTTTTTCTTTTAAATTGGGTGGCGTCACATAGGCTGTCTGGTTTAAACTTGGAGTGCGTCGTGAAGATAAGTCCATTTCTTGGTACTCTTCGTCAAAATTTATTTTATAAAATAATTTTTGGCACACTTCTTTTCAACTTTTAGTTCCTGGATTTCGTTCCATATCACTTTTTCGTTTTTAGAATTTTTGTGCAAATTGATTTGCAATTTATTTGAAGTTAAAAAATTATTCTGTAGCCAGCTCTTTAACTTCGTAGGCTTTACCTTCTTTAATAGCGGTTCTTATCAATGGTGGCCATTGAGAGGAAACAAAAATTAGTCCACTCTTCAATGCTCTCTTTTTTTGCCTTTCTATGACAGAATGCATTGAGTCTCCCTAGTTTTGGGTATGACCTACCGTCAGGAATTAATGTACAATGCTATTTACTTCGGTGTTACACACTGCGTATAGGTACATTAAAACAACTATTTTATTTTTGTTCTGTCCTACGCAATTATCGGAGTAAAAAATATATCGGTATTGGAGGTAAACTGGAAATATAACTGAAGAGGCACGTTGCTATCTCATTAGCACCTCGGGAGGCAATTTCTTCCTGCCAAAAATAGCACAAACCACGTTTAGTTGCAACTTCAAAAATTGTAAAGTTAAAGCAATTTAAACGGCATTTGTAATAAAAAGCTGAAACGTCTCCGCACGGTGTTCGCAATACTGCTTGCAGGTCAAAACATTCCACAATAACATTTGGTTTATCCTTAGCAACCGCTGTATCTTTAGCTTTCTCTTCACGGCTTCTTATTTTACTTGCAATATGGCGATCATAGTTTTTTTGGCCTTTTGCTTTTTCCTGAAGGTTCGAGTTGCTATATGTTTCACAAATGGAACATTGGTCTTTTTTGGGTTGATAAAAAGAGATGTTAAACTCTCTGTTAAATATGGTTTCGTAAGTGCATCTTTTAGCAAATGGCAAATTTTTTCTTGCTGTGCTTCGTTGTAATTCATTTGAGCTAAGGTAGGGATCCATCTATAAATTCTTGGTATTTAGATTATGTGATTCGATGGCCAAAACTATTAATATGATCTCTTACTGAATCTTTTATACTGTCTTTTAGTGTCTTGTACCCACCGTGGTTCATCCTTTCTGACTATAATACCTTCTTTAGCTTTAGCCCAAGTGGTTCTTACAAACCTATCTCCTACATTTAACGTGTGCATAAAAAATAATTTACAAACTTTCCTCTCTCTCCATTTATATTAAAAAAATAGCAAATATTTTCTCACCTGGTACTTCCTTCAGTTACACGTCTGTATCTAGGCTTCACGATTTCCAGCAAATTGCCTCTGAAGAGTGTTGTCACCTAATGCCCAAAAGTTATTAAATATAGCTTCGCGCATTGCGTTCTCAATTGTAAAGCACTTAAATCTGCAGTTGTCTTTGAACGAAGCTTTTATTTCTTTATCCGGAATTTGTCTCTTTCCTTCGGATATGTAACTTTTGTCACTATTGACTTTCTTCTTCTTGAGATTTCTTTTCCATGTTTCTGGTCTTCGTAATCGTTTGCGGGTGTTAAAAAAAAAAAAAAAAAAAAAAAAAAAAAAAAAAAAAAAAAAAAAAAAAAAAAAAAAAAAAAAAAAAAAAAAAAAAAAAAAAAAAAAAAAAAAAAAAAAAAAAAAAAAAAAAAAAAAAAAAAAAAAAAAAAAAAAAAAAAAAAAAAAAAAAAAAAGGGGGGGGGGGGGGGGGGGGGGGGGGGGGGGGGGGGGGGGGGGGGGGGGGGGGGGGGGGGGGGGGGGGGGGGGGGGGGGGGGGGGGGGGGGGGGATTTCAAATTCCAAAAGTCAATTGTTTCAAGGTCGTGGTTTAAAATACTGACAACGCATATTGCTGAGCCCGCTAAGGGTACTTATATTTAGGGCTACTTTTATTGGAGAAATCTTATAAAGGTATTTGCGTCTAAAGCATTTTTGTCCTGTTGTAAATAAGGTGTGGCTTACGTAAATAAGCAGGTTGTAATAAGTAGCACTGCCTCTCGTATACTTGTAGTTACAGGGAGTACACAATTTTGTTAAAATTAAAACTGCAAGTTAGCTGAAAAGAACACTTCTAATAAAAATAGCAATACGTAATATATATTTAACCCAATGTTGACTCCTTGTACCGGCGCCCGTGAAAAGTATGTAATAGAAAACTTTTGAAATAATTTTAAATAAACATAAATTTAAATTATAATAAATTTAAGCTATTGAAATAAACTTACCTCACTAGCTAAAGGATTAAATGCAGAAAATACTGGATTTTTCCTTAAGCTGTAACGCTCGCTGAACTATTCCCTTTGATGTTTTACTTATTCCAAACATCACTACTTTATTATTAAACAAAATCTAATTAACGTACTAACACGGCGTGATTCGGTACTGATATCACGAAAATGCAACTAGCTACTGTTTTTTTAGGTTAGGTTTATGATTACAGTATAGTAGCGTCACAACTAACACTTATGGCGATTAAACAAAAACAAAATCTACGGAGTTCAGTACAATACCGCCGCAGGCGTAGTTGCGGCTGTATAGCATTGAATGCTAGGTCGGATTTCATAAGGCCATATCTGCGAATGTGGTATATTTTACAATCTGATCACTTGCGGCGGTATTTCATTTCAAAGTTTAACATGTTAGCACTGATATACCGCCCTAAATTAAAAATAAAAAATTTCCACTTATGGCGGTATTGAACTGGATGTACGATATGTAGTCTTATAGACCTTTTCATTCGGAAACTAGCTGTTTTGAGAAAAAATGGCGTTTAACTAGTTTGTCTTTTAACTAACCGAATATTTTCGGATGCTTGTATCTAAATTTAACCGAGTAAACAAAGTTTTCTAATTAACCTACATATTTTTATAAAAAAAAAATTGATAACGCTCGTACAAGATCATTCTAAGTTATGTAGTAATTTTAAATTTCCTGAGAATAGAAGAATTCTTAATTAGTCGAAGAGGAAATTTAAATTCCGTTTGAACGTTTCGAGTTGACACCATTTTGTCCAGTTGACGTCTATTAAATATTTACTTTTAAGGAAGCGCCTTATGCTATAAATTTTCCTGTACTTTTCAAAATTAGCATTTTAAGGCACATTTCAGTTACACTGACTTTTATTTCAAGTATTTACTTGATGTTATACTGATAATGGGGTGTAGGGCTATGTTGTAGAGGTAGTACCTTTTATGTCAGGCGGTCGCACCTAATATCACAGATAGAAGGTGGCTTGGCATAACTGGTCCTCACAAGATACCCAACTCTCAGCTTATGGCTCCAAGTGCCACACCCTGGTAAACTGCATCGACCTGCAAGCTAAACTAAGCTGAGGGTAACCAGATATGGTGACAACCGAAATAACTGCCGTTACAAGCAGTTATCAGCGAAGAGCAACGTCTGACTCCAGAGGAGCGGTTTCTCGACAGCGTCTGTTCTCCAGGTGAGGAGCGGCTGATTAATAAACTCGCCAACCCGTCCAGCCAACGTGGCGTTTTACGGCTAACAACCCCCTAATTAAAGTGGCGAATTTTAAAACAAAAGGAACTGGTCCCCAGGTGGGTAAACCCAAATCCCACCCCTCCAAGGAGGGCAGCCTCAAGGAATCTGGGGGAGGCAAAGATTCGCTACAAAAGTTAAACCAACAAAGCCAAAAAGACCGACCAAAACAACAAAGGAAAGATGTGACAATGAATATCGCAACATACAATGTACAATCTATGACAAAAGACGAAAAGTTATATGAGTTAGAAGAAGAAATAAAAAACATGAAATGGGACGTAATAGGATTAGCAGAAATCAAAAGAAGAGGAGAAGGATGTTTGCAGCTCGAATCTGGAAATATCCTATAGGCATTAAAACAACTATTTTATTTTTTGTTCTGTCCTACGCAATTATCGGAGTAAAAAATATTCGGTAAGTAAACTGGAAATGTAACTGAAGAGACACGGTGCTATCTCATTGCACCTCGGGAGGCAATTCTTTGCCAAAAATAGCACAAACCACGTTTAGTTGCAACTTCAAAAATTGTAAAGTTAAAGCAATTTAAACGGCATTTGTAAAAAAAGCTGAAACGTGTCCGCACGGTGTTGGCAATACTGCTTGCAGGTCAAAACATGCCACAATAACATTTGGTTTATCCTTAGCAACCGCTGTATCTTTAGCTTTCTTCACGGCTTCTTATTTTACTTGCAATATGGCGATCATAGTTTTTTGGCCTTTTTTTCCTGAAGGTTCGAGTTGCTGTATTTTCACAAATGGACATTGGTCTTTTTGGGTTGATAAAAGAGATGTTAAACTCTCTGTTAAATATGGTTTCGTAAGTGCATCTTTTAGCAAATGGCAAATTTCTTTCTTGCTGTGTTTGTTTGTAATATCGGTACATTTGAGCTAAGGTATGGGATCCATCTATAAATTTCCTTGTGGTATTTGCTCTTAGATTATGTGATTCGATGGCCTGAAAACTATTAATATGATCTCTTACTGAATATTTTATACTGTCTTCTAGTGTCTTGTGCCCACCGTGGTTGCCCCTTTCATCCTTTCTGACTATATTACCTTCTTTAGCATTAGCCCAAGTGGTTCTTACAAACCTATTTCCTACATTTACCGTGTGCATAAAAAATAATTTACAAACTCTCCTTCTCTCTCCATTTACATTAAAAAAATAGCAAATATTTTCTCCCCTGGTACTTCCTTCAGTTACACGTCTGTATTTAGGCTTCATGATTTCTATGTGAGAAGCAGCAAACTGCCTCTGAAGAGTGTTGTCACCTAATGCCCAAAAGTTATTAAATACAGCTTCGCGTATTGCGTTCACAATATTGTAAAGCATTTAAATCTGCAGTTGTCTTTGTACGAAGCTTTTATTTTTTTATCCGGAATTTATCTCTTTCCTTCGGATATGTGACTTTTGCCACTATTGACTTTCTTCTTCTTGAGATTTCTTTTCCATGTTTCTGGTCTTCGTAATCGTTTGCGACTGTTAGTTTTAAGCTCCGGCATTTCATTACCTTCTTGTGTTTGCACTTCTGCTTCTTGATGCTGTATCTCGTTGAGCACCTCTTGAACATTCCTTTATCTTGCCAGTCAGCTTCATTTTATTCAGCTTGAATACACATTCCATTTATTTTGTTGTTAACATCGCTTTTATTTTGAGCTTCGTTGTCAGAGCTATGGAATTCTTCGTCGGAACTGCCATCCGTGATATTTGTGGGGTCTTTCTCAATAATTGCTGGGTCATAATTATCAGTTGAATTACTTAAAATGAAGGTGTTTTTTGCAATTTCAAAATTGTCGGTGTAGTGAGGTGCCAGTGACTCCGCTAAAATTGAATACTCAACACCACTGGATAGATCAAGATTTTCTAGTGTCTGCAGATTTTTTGACTGTAAGAAATAAAACGTTTATGACCCAATAAAACATACATTGCCAAGAAATATGCTAAAATATTAAAATTTAGCTTATTGCAAGGATGTGATTGTGTCAATCCAAGATTGCACATAGTTTTTATTTTCGACTGGAACATAGGGATAACTTAAGATTTCCGACTCCGCTGTAACACGATGTTGGTGATGCCCCCGTAAGCTTGCTATATCTGATGCATGCTGAAAAAAAATTAATTACCTAATGTCTATATTATGATTTTACATCCCTTTATAAGAAACCATAATTTGTAGGATTTCAAATTCCAAAAGTCAATTATTTCAAGGTCGTGGTTTAAAATACTGACAACGCATATTGCTGAGCCCGCTAAGGGTACTTATATTTAAGGCTACTTTTATTGGAGAAATCTTATAAAGGTATTTGCGTGTAAAGCATTTTTGTCCTGCTGTAAGGTATGGCTTACGTAAATAAGCAGTTTGTGATAAGTAGCACTACCTCTCGTATACTTGTCGTTACAGGGAGTACAAAATTTTGTTAAAATTAATACTGCAAGTTAGCTGAAAAGAAACACTTCTAATAAAAATAGCAATAAGTAATATATATTTAACCCAATGTTGACTTCCTGTACCGGCGCTCGTGAAAAGTATGTAATATAAAACTTTTGAAATAATTTTAAATAAACATACATTTAAATTATAATAAATTTAAGCTATTTAAATAAACTTACCCCATTAGCTAAAGGATTAAATGCAGAAAATGCTGGATTTTCGTCGTTTTCCTTAAGCTGTAACTCTCGCTGAACTATTCCCTTTGATCTTTTACTTATTCCAAACACCACTACTTTATTATTAAACAAAATCTAATTAACGTACTAACATGGCGTGATTCGGTACTGATATCACGAAAATGCAACTACCTACTGTTTTTTTTAGGTTAGGTTTATGATTACAGTGTAGCAGAGCCACAACTAACACTTATGGCGATTAAACAAAAACAATATCTACCGAGTTCAGTACAATATAGCATTAAATGCTAGGACGGATTTCATAAGGCCATATCTGCGAATGTGATATGTTTTACAATCTGATCACTTGCGGCGGTATTTCATTTCAAAGTTTAACATGTTAGCACTGATATACCGCAGTAGTAATGGGACACTATCCCCACCCCTCCTTTTTTTACGTCACAAGCCCCGCTCCCTTTCACTTTTTTATATGCCCACGTGGGGGACCGAATTTTCCACCCGTATTTTTACTCGATTACGTGTAGGACGTATTTTTTAACCCCTATTTTTGCACATCCACGTGTGAGACCGCATTTTAAACCCTTATTTTTATATACCCTCGTGTGAGATTTCTTTTCGAAGGCCCATTTCAACCCTAATTATTTTTTACTCGCTTACGTATAGGACGTGTATTTTCACCCCTATTTTTACACACCCACGTGTGAGACCGCATCCTTTCTTTTCTTTTTCAACCCTAATTATTTTTTACTCGCTTACGTGAAGGACCGTATTTATTACCCTTATTTTGAGATGGCGATCTTTAATTATTTTTTATTAATTAATTATCCTAGGAAAATTCTTAATCTGATAGCTTTAAGATGATTATGATCTTTAATTATTTTATTAACTAATTATTTTTAGCCCCTGGGAAATGATAGTAAAAGATAGTTTATTTAATTTTGTATTTTACTATTAACATTTATTAGAACTTGTTTATGAGATATTATCTAAAGAATTGATTAGATAATAATAATTACGTACACATTGACTGTATTTCCCCATTTTATTTCATTAGCGTATTTTTTACCAATGAGATTGTTATTACATTTATTTTAATGCCTATCTACAGGTTGTTTAACATACGAAATTTATTTATACACTGATTACATGTTAACACGTTTCGCCGAAGAGTGCAATTGTATGCGTGCCCCAACATAATGTAGCTTATAAGATGATGATCTTAAAGCTGTAACCTGATAGATTACAAGCTTTTATAACAATAATAAAAAAAAATAAAAATATTATTAGAGTTGATACGTCGTTTTATTTCAAGTAATTGTTTCAATATATATAAAATGTGTAAGTGGACCTGTATTATTTGTTGTAATATGTTATTACACTTTCTTTTTAATTACCGGTTGTAACCTTCTACTTACATAACTTCAACTTATACACGAATTAATAACGACCTCCACTAGTTCATAACACAATCGCTATGTAGCGTGTTTTATTTACACCCGTACTTCTATAGGCTATTAACGCTCCATTTACAAGAAATGATCAATGATATACACCAAAATCCGCAAGAAAAGGTCTAAAATGAATCTGAAAAAACTAAAATAATGTCAAACAGCCCGATCAATATAGAATAACAGTAGAGGACATCGAAATAGAACAAGTCACTGACTACATATATTTAGGCCAAATCATAAAACTAAACAAGGAAAACCAAACCGCCGAAATAACCAGAAGAGTGCGAATGGGATGGGCAGCTTTTGGCAAACTGGGGCTCGTACTAAAGAACCAAAAGATTCCTCTACACCTAAGAACCAGAATATTCAACACATGCATTCTACCAAACATCACATATGGAGCTCAAACATGGACGTTCACAACATCAAACTTGGACAAAATTAGAAAGACACAGAGAGCTATGGAGAGACAGATGTTGGGGATCACACTTAAAGATAGAAAAAGAATTGACTGGATACGAAGGAAAACAAAAGTCATAGATGCCATCGAACAAGCAGCCAAACTAAAATGGCGCTGGGCCGGGCATAATGAACGTCTCCAAGACCAAAGATGGAACCATCAGATAGGGAAATGGCGCCCATACATTGGAAAAAGATCGGTAGGCAGGCCACAAATGAGATGGAAAGATGATATAGTAAAACACGCAGGCTTAATGTGGCAACGAGTAGCTCAAGACAGAGAACATTGGAAACAGTTAGGGGAGGCCTACATCCGGAAATGGAAAGGATAGAAAATAGGCTTAAAGAAGAAGAAGATACTGATAATAGTTCTTACTCCTTTGCTTAACACGGATACAAGCTTTTTTGAAAACTAATGTCGTTTCAGTTCACTACAGTCTTTTGTTTGTTACCGTTCATATAATTAAAATTCCAATAAATACTGCTGGCCCCGTAGCTAAGGTATTAACTTATTTAGATACTTTCTGTCCGCCTATCTTCACGCCTTCATACTCGCCTTCCAACATCTGAATTCCTGAAAACGAAGGGTACACTTCCTCTTGAGCATAGGGAAGCCTAAGTTGACCGTCTTCGGCTTGATCTCTGCAAATTACACAAGAATATACACCACGCGAAACTTTTGGTTTTTCCTCACTCATCTAAGTTAACGGTGAGTTTTGTTTTTTTTTATTAGGTGAAGGCGCCTTAGATCTAGTACTCCAGCGTTTATTACTCACTTCTCTGCACTAAACCTACGAACTTTAATGTAATGTAACTATAGATGTTATGTAATGTGATCTTCCTATACTTTAATAATTTAAAAATCAGTATAGATGTACGAATATAAACCTTTTTTACTTACTCAATCTGCTTGTATACAAATTCATTAACTGAGCTCGATTAAGTACTAACTATTTTAATTTGTTTTGTAATTTCTAACATGTAGCGTATAAAAATCGATATCGGATCTTTGCGTATCGACTTTACATTTTCGGTGTTTACTGTTCTGAAAACAAAACATTTATTCTTTATTTATTTCTCTACCATAATGATCTAAATTTTCTGTATATACTGCCTTTACCATTTACGTTAAAAATCATAGTTGATTACTGTATATACTTTTCTACTTTATAAAAGTTCTAAATAAACCTACTAGTGCCATCTATCCAATGTACGTGGGTTATAGTTAGTTTCAAATTCATACATTTTACAGATATCTGTTTGCTGAATTACCATTAGATGATGATACCATTAGGTAATGTACATATCATTAAAAATTCTCTATTGAGATACATATAAATTTGATTTTGGCAACAATAATTTTTGATAAGAACATATTGGGTTGAAAAATTTCTTTCTGGTGCTTGCTTCCTTTTCTAAGCAGCCATTGTTGTGAAGTGCAGATATTTTGAGAAAATCTCTCTTTGCTAATTCGTCGATGTTAATCATCACTTTTATAGGGAAATTTTCATATATAATACTTCTTTACTTTCTAAAGTAGTATAATCGCTATTGATGCGGATGTAAGAAAATATTACTTGCACACACAATTCGGCAAGTTTGCTCTGCTTCTTTCAACTTCATTGTAATGAGAATCTTTCATTCAGGCTTAATATACGATAATTGAATTCAGTTTCTTAAAAGATTTATAAGTTAAACAGATCGTACTAAATCACCACATAGAGCTCGTCTTCAATCTACAGAGGTAGAACAACGTGATATGAATGAATTGCTATTATATCCCTTACCTTCTTTCAAGCTTTTCTTTATTGGTGTGATGAGATTATACGTCATGTACCTTGTCGTCTCGCTTTAGGTTTTGCTACGTGTTATCTTAACTAGCACTGCTCATAAATAACTAGTAGCTGTGCTTCAATTACTTTTTTCTCGTTATCAGTGATGTTACATTGTCACTGAATATTATGATGATGGAATTTAAGCTGTACTTACTAATGCTCAAGTATTCTTTCAACACCAGGTCAGATTATTCCATTATTGCATGTACTATTAGACATTGTACTGCTAAGTTTACTTTCGAACCAATCATACGTTATACGCTGCCTTCAGTAGGGATCACTACAGTATCTACACAAAAGTGCATTTAAATTAACTATATTACAAAGTATCTTAGTAAACTGTTTACCTTTCTGACAATATGGGTGTCATAACGATATCCGAATCCATTTAACTTTCATTAAGATTTCGTTAATGTAGAACTGTTAAAATTTGATTAAACCATTAGCTAATGTATTATGCACATATTTTAATTCAGTTCCAAAATGACAACTCAAACGGAAGTTAAATTTATTTTGAAAAAAATTCAATCAAAATCCTTAATGGACTTTTAAAAGAATCGCGAACGACGTGAAAATGTGTTCTAAAATTATATCGAGTCTAATCAAACGTTACAAAGAAATTCTGACGAAAACTTTGATGCAAAAAAGCGAATACGAAACTGAAAACTGTAGTTTGTCAAAAAGAAATGTTGATGACATATACGTTTTCTGTAATTTTGGACAGTTGATTGGCTAGGAGTTTTGTTTCTCGTGGACAAGAAAACATTAGCAAAGAACTCAGGACTAAGAAGGAAAAATTTCCGAAAAAATTTCATAATCGGCAAGCGATTTGCCATTGGAGTAAGAGAAGCAAATCTTCATCAACAAACTCCGATATCACCAGAAAATGTCTACAAAAGAGTTTATTGCCCTTATTAAAATGACACTTTCTTCTGGACTGACTTGTCTTTGTACCACTATGCAAAGGCGACCTTAAGGTGGTACAAAGATAACAATGTAACTTTGGTCCCTAGGGGTGCTAACCCACCGAACCGTCCTGAACTAAGACCCATCGAGAGGTATTGTACACTAGCCAAAAAGGAAATTAAAGAAAACGAAAAAAGCCAAAGCCATAGGAGAGTTTAGATTTGGTTTGAACGCTGTACGCAGGAACGTTTCAAAAGACACAAATGAATCCATGATGGAAAGGATACCAGACAAAATGAAAAAATTATGTAATAATCAATGCAATTGAAATAAAGTCAGCTGTAATTGCTTAGAAATACCCTTTATAAAACAGTACAACTTTTTTGAATCGAACCATAGGTTCCAAAGGTATTAAAGTTTTTGAGGAGAAACTTTTATTCTGTCTAAATAGCAAGTTATTAATAAATTTCACAAATTTCACAGATGATCATCAAGTGAAGTTTTACTTGTTGAAGTAAAAAAGCTCCATATGCTTCCTTTCTTTTGAAGCAAGAACGTTGGTGGTTAGCAACCAAAAAAAAACCTAAAAGAGACCGTTGAATGTACAAGGGTTAACAACGCCAGAGATAATGTAACGGTACCTGAGATTTTGGTTGGTTTATTCGTGAATCATGTGTGCAACATCTTAAATTTTTCATATATACCATTTAGACATTACTTAAAAATTTTTGTAGTAAATTACTAAATTGTATAATTTTAGGTGAAGCAGAATATCCCAAATAAAACTTGGTACGGGTTAAAAACTCAGAACATGTACTTCAAACCTTCACACTTGTACTTTGTAAAAGTGAGCAGGAAGTGTCAAATAAAATTCTTTTTCAGTCGGTGAAATTCTATTTTCTGGTTACTTTTATTTGCGCCGCGAAAAATTATAAAAGGATTTTCAAATTAAAAGAAATGTAAACAAAATGAAGTTAGCTGTCATCTTAATAGCAATAATTTAAACATAGTAAATCAAACTGGAAGTTACATGTAAAGTGTGTTGCCTATCTGTTATTAAAAAATTGTAATAAATAAAATTTGAAGTAACATGTAGAGTGGGTTGCCTATCTATCATTGTAAAGGTTTAGATACTTAGGTTTAATATATTGAAATAGATGAAATTTAGTCGTTACAACTTTCAGAACATAAAAAATATATTAGAAAATTCAGTCGTTCTTTTGTAGTATTTGTATAGCTGCCGGAACCGTCATTTTGACCGTTCATATATTTATAATCAGTTTCGAGGTTGTATAACAAAAATAACTACAACATTGAGAAAAAATAATGTATTTCGCTATTATTGTGGTAAATTGTAGGAGTTTACTGCAAGTCATAACATGTTTAGTCGTGTTCGAAATTATGAATAATCTTTGCTATTTTTATCTACGCGACCGAGGTATGAAAAATGAAAGTTATAACTTTTTTCTATAGAGATACTCAAGTAAATTGAGATTATGAATTACTTGCAAGTAAACGTTCTTGTGAGATACTTTGTACTTAACGGGGTTCATTTCGTAGTAAAGAAATGTGGTTGTCCGCGGTTTTACACAACAACAGGCTTCAGGTTATCTTGCGGAGTTAAAAAACTTATCTGAATACGAATCCGAAAAAGCAAATAACCACTCCGAAGATGGTGAAAATGATGAAGATTTCCTGTTGATGACAAAAGTAGTGAAAAAAGTAAAAAAACTGATGTCAGCGTAAATAATGTCACTTCTAATCATATCCTTGTACACCTAATGAAATTAGTGATGACATTGAACACCATTCAAAACGAAAAAGATTACATACATGTACCTGTGGGGAGTAAACAATCATCCAAATCTAATGATATATGGGAAGTTGTGTGATCAAGTTGTTCTTATGTTGGTCGTACAGTTCAGAGAAATTTTGTGCGAAATACTCCTGGACCAACTCCTTATGCAAAAAGAAGTGTGTTTGCTAACTTTGTGCTAAGTGCATTTCGATTGTTTATAGATAACATAACGCTAAAACACATTCATAAATGTACTGAAATTGAAACTAAACGACAACTAGGAGATGATACAAACTGGTCATTGTCTCTTCAAGAACTAGACGCTTTTCTTGCAATATTGCTAGCTCGTGGTGTTTGCGGCGCAAGAACACTATAGCTTGACAGTTTATGGTCTGTTACTTGGAGACCGAAATTTTGTTTAAGGTTTGCTATTCGATCAACACGAAAAGAACGTCTAGTTAGTGATAAGTTTGCTTTGGCGTCCGGGATCTGGAAATTTATGGTGTTCAAAGAAGGCTGCAAAATATGGATCTAAATAAACCAATAAAATATGGGTAAGTAACTGATGTTGGCTTCAATCCTTATTTATTTACTTTATTTAACTACTTGTACAGGTTTTTAACGTTATGTTATAATTACAGATATGGATTAATCAGCTCTAAATGTAACAACATATTTCAGTCCTCTTAAAGATGTTAAGGAATTAGCGACAGGGTAGAATACAAGATATTCAATCACATCGACACAGTTCGGATGAGAGGGTGGTTGTGGAACTGGAGAAATTTAAATGTGCGCGCGAGCGTTTCTATGACTTTTCAAGTCTGAGGAGCATCGTTCATAACAATTTCAATGCGTTTTTTTAAGACCAACAGGAAGAACAACCAATTTAACATTCGTTTAGAAAAACAGCTTGATAATGACTACGTTATTTATTAACGAGATTTAATAAATAATCCACTTTTGTGTCCCAAACACCACGTGTAGTTATTATTATTATTATTTTTAATTGATTTGATTGACTTATTTGATTAACTGTCTTCAAAAAATGGTCACCAAAACCACTCACACAAAATGACCACGTACTGATCAAATTGACATGTCGTAGGTTCAAATTCTACTCAAGGTAAGCTTTTGCATTTAAAATTGATTTAATTAAATTGTTTTGATTAATTGATCTCAAAATGACCGACAAAAACAAGGATGAGCTTCAAAATAAAAATGTCTGACGAAATTGACCGAAGCTCTTCGGCGATTGCATGAATCCAGACGCCTACGCATGCACCGGCTTCTTAGTGGCGTCACCTCGAGGTCCTTTGAAGCTATGCACAACTGTTCCCATCTACTTAGATACGAACGTTTAAATACGAAAGGGCTCTTCTACATCCTAAAATAAGTCAGAGGTAGCAATCGATGCGTAATTTGGAACTAATGCTCAATCTAACTGTTGTGTGAAATTTTGATAACAATAAGTTAATGCAACTTGGTTAATTCTCACAATAAAATTGTTGGGCGAGGCCTTAAATATTTAAATCATGACATTCATTTTGATAATATGGAAATTCGTTGTTATGTTCGTTCACAACGTGAAGCTATTAAGACATACAAACATCCTAATAATTTCAATAGACAAGAAAATCTCCGTTTAAATATATGTAGCTGAAATTAGAATTGAAATAAAATGATATAAAACGTAATATCTTGTGTTTTCATTGATAACACGCATTTATTAACGAAGCTATTTCTTTGCTAGATTTAACTGGATTATTTTAATTGATGTCAAGTTTTTATTCGTGAATGTTCTTATCAATTTCAAATTAAAGTTTTTCACAACTTTACCTTTACATCATAACTTAATTACATTTTGATAAATTTGTTCTTTTGTTATGACATTTTTCACTATTAGAGGCTCTTCTGATTTGTCATCTTCAAGGTAGTTTACATTTAATTTATTAATGATCTAGTTATGCTTTACCAAAATTGTAGTCCATAGTTGGCTATATGATTTTGTTCTCAATTTTTCAAATTTCACAAAATTATTTCAACATGTTAAACACTTTTTTGGATCGTTTATCTTAAATATAAAATTACAACATAAAAAATCCCAAAAAGATAAGTATTTTGAATGTGTGTAATAATTAGAGACGGGCAAATGCATATTTGCATATTTTTTGTAATTGGGCATACGAAACTTTTTCTTAAGAATATGTACGTTTTTTAACATTTAAGCCCCAAAATCACAAATTTTATTTTGCATATACTGCATATGTAAGGCGTTTTACGTTATTAGAACATATACGAGGTGGTAAAAGCGTGAAAGTGCATGTTTGCGTCTTTTTTCCGTTCTTTTTATGTTAGAAAATAAATTTACCAATATCTGTACCGAGATTTTTAAAACTTTAAGCTTTTAGTTTCGTCAACTCTCAGGAAGTTATTTTTAACAGACACAAAGATTCGTATACTCAAATCTTATACCTGCTTTTATACTTTAAGTCGCTTTAAAACTTCTTAGAAATTTAGGTGTTTGGGAACTACGTCAATTAGTACTTTAGTAATATGCACAATAACTACATTGCAGTTATTGACGACGGTACGTCGGTATTTTTGATGTTGAAAATCTTGGAATTTCCGTTTTTTTTGTTTAATACTGGTGGGGTTGTAGTTGCTTGCAAAAATTTCATTCACTTGTAGCCGTTTGAAGTCAACATGCCAAAAGTGGGTAGCTCCAGGAACGATCTAATTAGAAGGTGGTTGAAATCGTATTAGTATTTTAAATACGATGGAAGTGTAGTGTTTTGTATTATTTACGAGAAGGAGGTATGTATGACATGCCCGCTTTGTTCTAGTGATATTGTACTCATATTAAAATAAACCTAAATCTTGCTAAATAGTTTTAAGCTGTTTCTGTGGAACCAATAAAATATAATAAATAATTATTGTTAATTCCGTTATATAGTTTTTAGGAATACATAAATAGTTGTAACAATTAGTAATAATTGTAACAAACAAGAATTGAAAAATTTAATTTTCTTAAAATCCTGATAGAAGTAAAATTTTTGGCGCGTATGTTAGTGCATATATGGCTATATTACTGCATATTGAGTGCATATTTCTTCACTTTTTTATTGCATACGTAAGTGCATATATGCAGTATCTTTGCAGCATATCTGCCCGTCTCTAGTAATAATGGTATAATGAAAGTTTATTATTTTTATATAACCCGTCATTAGGATTGTACACAATTCTTAAAGTACTATGAAAGTCCGCGTACTTTACTTTTCATTCACTGGGCTAAAATTGTCGAAGGTGCGAAAGTCGAATCGGCTGATTAAAATTTCCTTTGGAACGATATACCCTATATTTGTTAATACGTAGTTACAACATTGGGCTTGAAAATCCATGTGTCAATCGTATATGGTTGTTTCCGTATTCTCTGCTATACTAGCTTTTTACAAAAGTTATAATATGCAACCACTGCACCCGTAAATTTGGTTGAACGCGTTGATGCTTAGAATGCGTAAAATTATTATTATAATTGTATATATTAAAGAAAATATTGCATAAGACTGGTCGATATAATCCTGAAGAATCTCTATCGAATTATTTTTTCAAAAGCATTTAAACTTTATTAAACTAAATGAGATTTAAAAATGTGTTAAGTGGTGGAGGTAGGTATGATAATCCTACTATTTGTGTGAAGGCAGCAGTTACTTGAAACTTGTTTAACGCTTCGTTAGAAACTTTAGTAAATCTAAAAGTCTTAGATTATTAAATTTGAAATATGTAATAACTTTATGAACCAAACGACTTATTCGTCCCTAACGATAATACGCTAGTTGCTAGTTGTATTTACACAATTTACTGACCTATGATGTACACACATTCTCCTGCGTATCATTCGTATGTAACGAATTGTAGGGTTGCATAAGTTATTACACAAAATCATCAAAATTAACACTAGAACCGCAAAAAATTGCTATACCTAGAGCCGCTATTACCGGTCAAATTGACTGACATAATAATTGGCTATTTTGAAATCCTTTTTATTCAGAATTTGAATATAAACTTACAAACTAAAGGAAACTCAGACTAAAAACTCACATTTTAACTTAAACAAATAAAAACAGGGCTATTCTACAGCTTTAGTGATGAACCTGTAAAGAAGCAGTTTGTATTTGGTTACATGCACTTCTTACAATAAGTCTTATTTATTGGTGCCAAGCCCAGCATATTGTAAAACACATGAACTGGCCATCGACGAGATTTTACAGAAAACTTGCGAGCCACTTGGTCGCTAATATCAAGCTCGTATTTTGTATCATTTTAGTAACACCTCTCATTTTTGCTTCGTATTGGGTACCGATGTATGGAGAGTACTGAGAATAAGAACACTTATATTTGCTTTTGCTTGATAAACGGTAAGAATGCTCTTTTTATCTTGACTTTTCAGTAACACAGTTTCATGTAGTTAACCTTTGACATTTTTGAAGACATCTGGAATTCCTCATCGTATTTTTATCTTTCTTTCTACAATTGTTCTGTTTAGATCAGAATAGTTTTTCTGATAGTTTGAGACTTGTAAAGAAATTGTCAGTAATAATACTTGCTACTTTCGCCGTATGGTTCTATAAGTCGCAGAACTACACTTTGCGAGAGTGGCGGAATGTTTGGCTTTGCCTCGTTTTTTCAAAAATAAGGAAAACCATGCACAAGGTACTTTGCTTTAGTATCAAAACCAATCCAAAATCTTATACCAAATTTGTGTGGCTCTCTAACCATATATTGAGTGGATCTGCATATAACTTTGGTTAGGAAATCTGTTAGCCCGCTCCAATATTTTCTCCTGGTACGAAGGGAATTCTACAATTCTAAATAAATCTATTCCACGCCTCGGAAAACAGGCGCCAATTTGACGCATTCCAGCCCTTTTTACCTTCCAACCTACATATACATATGTAGGTATACAAGGTTACGCAAGCGACTTCTTTTTCACTATCGCTAAATCGACTTATTAGATCATTTCACAACTTCTGGCCACGTTTCGTTAATAACCACCTTGATGCATGGATGTTTGTGTGTCTATGTGTCAGTGTGGATGTATGTTAATCCACGTTAACTCCAGAACCAAAACACCTACGTACTTAAAATTTTGTATCTAAGCTTGCTTTCATTTCGTTTGGAGCTGATTAGATTTTTGAAGAAATCCAGCGAGGTTTATTAGGGACTGTGTTTGGTTTTTATCAAATGTTTCTAAAACACACGTCGCACTAGCAGAAGTGTAGAAAAGAAACCCATATGGATTCCAATAATGCGCAAAGAACTTAAGCGCAATATACTTGCGCAATAGGTTACGGCGCAACATGCGTAATAAACTGATGCGCAACCAGAAAAATGATTAATATATGTAAGTTTTAAAAAATCAGGGGTAAAGGTGTCAGGCTTTTAAACGAAAGGTGCCAAAGTTCAAATCTGGGAGTAGTTAAGTGCTTGGGAAAAAATAATAACATATGAATTTGACTCAACTGCAAAAACAGTCTTTTTCAAGTCTAAGCTTGAAAATCGAAGCAGAGCCGCTTCCGAAACGTCGCGCTATAAAAGCAAAAGCAATGGAAACTAAACTAATAAGGAACCACAGTTACGAAACACTTATAATACAGAATTTCTAACACAACTCCACATTTCAAAGATATACAAATACCTAGACATAGACCTAAAACATATCAATTAATTATGTTCTATGGAATTTTTTGATATGACTCGTAATTTAGGGGCGAAAACGTTTCTAAGGTAGAATTTAAGTGCTAGTTCAATTTTTTCAATATCTGAATAACGATTAATTTTATTAGAAAAAGTTCTCATGTATCCATGATTTCACCAAGATTTGCCGATAAATTTAGAGTTTATAAATTATTTCTTAGTACCGAACATTTTGAATGGGGTATAGATTCTCGTGGTGGGTTGTAATAATGCAGTAATGGTGATAGAATCTTTCTATTGTAACGTTTTCTTTTGTGGTTTACGTAATTTAAAAGTTTACGAATTTTCTTTTGTATTTTCTCAAAGGAAAATGTGATTAATATTTTGATATCGATTTTTACATTCGTTACTTTTGTTGCACGATTAAGTTTCTCTAAACTTATCTCTGTAGTTTATTGAATATATTACGCTTCACAATTAAAAACATTTCTGTAGTGGTTGGGTAACTTTTTGATGGTCACTTATAAGTTATATTTCAACTTCATGTGTTGGGTGTCACCGGTATATATCGGTTTGACATCCGAATATTTGACTTTTAATTTAACTTCCTTCCTGTCTGTTGTTTGACGATAGAAAAGCCATTTTGTTGTTTACTGAAAGAAAAATATAAATTGCTGGACTTTATTTAGCCCATCGATGGTTATCGGTTTTATAACATTTTTCTAAATTTGGGCCGAATCGCTATAATTAGTGGGTACAAACGATTTATATCGGATATATATATATATATATATATATATATATATATATATATATATATATATATATATATATGAAATGAAAGCAGGTGAGCTTTTGCCACGCTTGGTTTTTGTCCTTCTACCACGTTTTACTTTTAGACAATCGATCTGGTTCGATTGAAGAACTAAATCCATTAAGAAAGTCATTAAAGCAATTAGCTAAAGGGGTTAGACTTAACCTCACAAATTTCTCTGTAACCACGAAGTTGTTTTTACACTGTAGATTCGCTGGTAAGAATATAACAATATACTTTAACGGTTGCTAGCTTTATTTTTTATTTTAGGGAAAAGCCATTACTATTTAGCTGTTCGAGACAGTTATCAGCTGTTCTCGTACTCGTACTTGACTGAATCCATTTCTGAACGTTACCATTAATACTTTTCTGGTTCTCTACCTCATTGAAGGTAAGATTGATATTCATACTTTCATTTGGCTGTATGTATTTAGTTTTAGAGGTACTTTTTGTACGCCACATAATATACTTTTCGTACACCATCTATATATACTTGTATGCTATGTAAATATGGATACAGGTACGCTGTAGTACATTTGTATATAATTCGTACATAGTTGTACATACTGACATTTGGCTGATGCAGTGTGTAACTTATTACATAATTAGCAAGCGATTTGACTTCCAAGGGTGGAACACCTGTGAAATATTTGAAATTATAGCTTTCCGACAGGCCGGGATATGAATGATAAGTTATAAATCACTCATATTCAGGGTCTTTGGATACCTTAATGCTTTGATTAATCTATGACCAATCCTATAAGTTGTAGTGACCTATGTACATGTTTGTGATAAAACTTTGGGTTATTGCACAAATTTTTCGCTTTTACATGAAATTGCTTTGGGTAAAATTTTTGAGTATAAAAGTTACCATGCTTATTGGTAATCTATGTATTTAAACACTGTTTGTAAGAAACTGTGTAACTGGATGCATTCAGCTCAACAGACTCTAGTTAAACATTTTATAAACCACTTGATTATTTCTGTTATATTTGTTCGCTGCAATTTATTCCTAGCAATGGTATTATTACTGTAATATGTTATTCAATGTGCCATTACAACTTGGGGAATGCTAATATTACATGCTTACTGTATTCTATTAAAGACTATAAACCTTTGTTTTAGCATAACTTAGCTTTGAAATTCTGTATATTACTTTGCCATTTTTGGATGTAAATTTAACTTAATTTCATTATCTAAATTCTAGTATTAGACTCTTTGGGTGGCTTGCTATATTGTGTATTTAAGAGCACAAATATTCTATGTATTATCTCTGTAGTTAACGATTTGTGTAACACAACTGAATTAATTATTTATTTAGAGAATTATCTCTCTTTTACTTTTCTATATGTGTGTGTACATACAAATGCAAACTGTATACTGCCATTATCTGTAATTAAAATACCGCTTTTGTTTTAGGGACTTTCTGCTTTACAAGTACTTTTCCTAGTGCTCAGATCCTTCCATGCATTCGTCGCTTGGCTATAAAAGTGGCAAATGATCTCTTTACCTAGAGCTGGCTGATTTATCGTTCTAGCTGGCGCCCTCTCTCCTCTTTCAGTTTACAGATAGCATTGCATCACTGTAGAACCCCTCCACCTCCACTCCACCGTGACCGCGCTATCGGCAAGTCCTATAAAGCTATCTCCTCCGCTAGGGTAAGTTTTGGGTACAAAGTCGAAATTTGCACGTAACACGATATCTAGGGAAACTCTCTTACTAGAATCGGAATGGAAACATTCGTTAGTGTATTTGTAAATAAGGATAGTTTTGTAGAAATGAATTTCGTATTTTAATTTTGTTAAATCAAGTTGGGATTGCGTCATGTAAAAAGAATTAACCACTACGGTTGATAAAAAATGTGTTCCGAAATACAAAGATTTGACTTTAAGTGCATAGCATTAGAGGCGATTTTTCATGTAAATTCCAATGGATTAAATATAGAATTACCTAAGATAAGATTTTGAGTAGAAAGAGACTTGCCGATAAGGCAATCCTTCCGGTGATATTAGAGTTAGACTTCTTATATGCATGTAGTGATATATTTAAGTTTTTTAGGCAAATTATAGTGGAGGTGGTAGAAAAACCAATGTGGAGTATAATGAATAATTATGGTCAGTCTAGTTAGGAATGTAGTACCAGAATAACGTCTTCTTTGGGGAGGCGATCACGATGTATGCAGGAGTTTATGGAATTAGCTATGGATATCGGGGGTGCATCGAACTTTCGTAGAGTAATTAATCTCCGTCGCCAATAAATAGGATAATGTATTGGTTCACCCCATTCTCGAGTTAGTTTTACCGTTTCGTCTCTATGATGACTACTTTTGGGCCTAGAAGTAACTTTAGTGTTTGTTTTATAGTGCTAGGCTTCGTTCTGTGGTACCGTGTTTTCGCATCTTATTGTTGCGGATCAAAGTAACGAGATCCTATTTAATTTTTTATGAAAGTGCTGCGTACGTAGTAATAGCCTGCCAAGTGAATAGAATAAACCTGCTGTATATAAATCGATTATTTAATCCCATATAATCATTAACATCGTTTAAGAAATTTTAAATTATATCTAACAAGTGGAAACGAAATCATACAGATCGTTTTGAAGTAATCAACTTACGTACCCGTACCGTTCCGTAAGCTACTGAAGCATCTTCAGAAACCTACCGATTATCAGCACAAAGAGAGGGGGAAAAGTAACGTGTGTAAGGTAATTGCTTTCGTATTATTTTGGTGTTACTGACGATTTTAATAAAGTGTCTATTTTGATTATTTTGTATTTATCATTTTTGAATGATTCAATACGTTGTTATGTGTATTGAAAGTTTACTTTATGGTCATACTTGATTTAAGTTAGTTTTATAACTCATTCATCTAAGTGTTTAATCAGATATGTTATACATTATTTTTGTTCTGGCGTTGAATGTCATAAACCGATGCGGGTACCGTTAAAGACGATAAATTTACATGTTTGCGTTTTCGATGTTCATTTTTGATTCATTCACATTAAATTACTATAGGATTAGAGGGAAAATACTTTCCAGTACCATATCGACGTTATCTTTAGACCTTTATTATTTTGTTTTAAATGATTGATGTTTATTTAGTGTTAGTTAATTTGTTATTATTTTCTTATACGAGCAATGTAACCCCGTTTCTTTGCGCATTTAGTTATTTACGATAAATAAAATAAATCACAATTTAAGATGAGTTATTTTGGTTGCCATTCAAGTTACCGACAGATTTTATTTAATTAGCGAAAGTTATCGAATTACAATTTTACAGTGACGACGATTGAATATTTTCTTTGTATTTTTTTTATAACCGTAACGTAATGGTTTTGAGCGGAATTGCTTATAGGAATCTAGTCATATTGAATGGTTGATATAATTTCATTGTAAGTCAAGTTCAGAGATATATATATATATATATATATATAATATATATATATATATATATATATATATATATATATATATATATATATATATATATATATATATATATATAAGGTAAATGTAAATTAAATCGGCCGTTGAACAATTGCTGTTTGATTTTGCCCATACGAGGGTAGTGCGAAAAGTCGCCAATCCTAATTGAAGCATTTTTATAGGTAACATCCTATCGACTGAAGACACCGTAATGCCTGATTTGCCAGACAGGTAAGAAAATTTGTGCTATTTCTTGTGGTAAGGCTGTGTTTCGATTTAGGTATTAAATCCCGATATCGACGTTTAATAAATTTTAGGATGTCATAGATTTTTAACCGCGTTTGTTTAGTTTGTGGCGACGTATATTTTTAGTTTTAATTGAATAATTAAATTGTCACATTGTCAGTTACTCTTGTATTAGTTGAGCTAACAGTTTTTGAAGTAGATTTATCAAAACATTTGGTGAGCTTTAGGTTTTATTTCGTATTTTGGGGTTTTTATCTTTAAAGCTTAAGTTTAGGTGAACCTGGCGTTAATAATTTTGAAGTAGACTTTGTAGAAGTAGTAGATTTTTGAGTGAACGCTTTGGTTTCCTGTTATACCAAGATAACATCAGTACATGACGTCTTCCCGCTATAAATATGTTTAACAGGTGGCGCCTTTTTGACTTTATCTACCGATTTTGACGATTTTTGGAGTTGCTAAGAGTGCCTTTTACGATCTTTAAGTAAGAACCCCGCCTACACCACAGAGCTAGTGAGTATTTAGCTTGTAACAAAGTGTAGACATATTTGTTAAAGAAAATTTTATTTTACATAATTCTTAAAAATAATTAAACAGTAATGAAAATGGTTAAACTGAATTATTGATATTTTAGAGAATCGGGGGCCTTGAAATTTTTTTAAGTTAACCTGTATTTCTATTGCTCTCTATATGACATGAAGTTTTAAACGTCATTCGAAATAGATTTTTTTTTGTTTTCATAGTGTTGCCTATTTTCGTTGTGAACGTATAAAATAAAGTTGCATAGTTACGCTAGAAAAATTATAATTAAAATCATTTCATTTCTTTTAAGTTTTTAAGTTAGCATCTAGATGTCTATTTGACATAGATTATTGTTTTTGTTTTACAGTGTTGCCTATTTTCTTAGTGAAATAATTTTAAAAGAGGTTACATAATTAACTATTCCAAAATAATTGTTAATAAAATTACTTCAGTTCTTTTAATTTCCATTTTGTAGGTTGGAGGGTAGAGTGGACGGAAACGCAATTTTCTCTAAATTTGTTTCTAGGCATTGTTTCGTAGACCATAGACTATCGACTTCCAAGATTTCAGAATCGTATGCACCACGCGCATGAACAATACCTACATCAAATTCTTCAAAATACAACATGTAGCATTCTTGCTTCAATTTTACTACAATTTTTTACAAGTCTTAACATGTAGTTTTCTACAACCTCCAAAAGCTACTTATTTGTTTAACATTCGTTTTCTGTTTGTCACAAGAAGTCGGACCAGGACTTTCTCGAAGAATGTCTCTCTGGGCGACTAGTCCTGCGGAAGGATTACTAGCACCACTTACTGCGCAAACCGACTTATACTTCGACTTTTATGATGTATTAAGATCCATCGAAAATCCCCTTTTTACTTTTTCAGTTTTTGAAGTTGCCTTACCTTTCTTTATCACTGTAGTTAGTTTTCAGCACTTGTTACGTTTAATTGGCAATTCTTGCAAATTTTCTGTAGTTAGGTATTAGTTGTCGGTACATGTGTGTATTGTGGGTTGCCTATTCATCAAAAATTGACAAATGTAGTAAATAAACAAATTCTTTGGTAATTTTTAATTTTTATTACTGTTACTGACAATTCTATAATGCACTTCCGGTGAAAAATTCTCCCCTCAACGTCTTCCGCTAACAATTTTTGACATTGAGATTAGAAGGTTGAATTGTGTGGATGCCATTTTCTTTACTCGATTTTTTTAATTAAAATCGCCCTATCAAAAGGGGATCTGAAAGATTAGTGGCCTTTAGAAATTAAAATAATTAAGCCGTTATTGTGGTTCTGGTCTTACCTTAATTATTTTCTCGATTCGAGGATTAAAAAGAAACCACACAATTCGCAAGTTCTTTATCGGGTGCACATTCCACCGTAGGGGTAAATATTCATCGGAAGCCTAACCACACTGTAAATTTATCTACTTTATTTTAGCATTATTACTACCTTACTATTACCCTATTATTTACCACTCGTGGACAAGCTTCAATTGTGTCGATACCTTCTCCAAAGGCTCGCACTACACCGTAGAGGTATGTTACCAGCTTAATTCTGGATATCGATCACTAAATTAATTTATTGTAGCCGGTAGGGTAACTATCATGCCACGGTTGATGTATTATTATAGTACCACGATATACTGATGGTTACACTATTCTCTGAAAACCCACCGATTATAAGCAGTTCAACTACTGGAGTAACAGTATTGCCTAAGGTCAGATCTGTGTTGTGTTTTGTCCGTTGTCCATCCACCTACAGTTCTGGATATTGTGATTTCATGTGTTGATGATTCACCGTCCAACTTTGTTCTACATGCTTTGTTAACCTAAAAGAAATTTGTTGTGTGTATCAAATATTATAACAGTCAATTATTGTGTACCTACTTACCTACCAAGTTAGTTATTTTTATGTGTCACTTTGCTCCGTTTTTTTTTGTTGTGTAAATACATACCTACTTTGTGTTACATTGAACACTCTACCGTTGCTTGACTCATGCATTATATTAATTGATGTAACGTATAGCTTTCTTCTGTATAAAGTACAATTTACACCTATCCATGTTCAACATGCTTATCGTTGACGACGCTTTATTGTCACTAAGCAGTTATTTAGGTGATAATAGTCATAATTAAGAATCATTATTTTGGGATGTTTTGAACCCCTTTAGTTTTGTTTCATTATTGTAATTCATCCCCCTTTCGCGTAGAAGTAACTTCATAATTTTTTGTGATAATACTCATGATTTATTTGTCCTGCTATCTGTATGTGAGGCTAGAACAATTTACTTTTTTTTTGCGTTTTTTTTGAAATATTAAGTATGTGTATTTTGAGTGCTCTGCGAGGCCTATCCGAGTACTGGGTTTTTGTATTATAATTAGATAATAAAATTTTGTGGATCATTATGTTAGCCACTGCGTCGATTGTTCGCGCCGTTAATATAATTTCTTGTGTTATTTGGATTTTAGTTACGGTAATTTCTTTTGTATATAGATATATTTTGTACTAATCTTTAAGATATCTGATCTCCCTCAGATCTTTGCTAATAGAAAACAAACCAGATTAAAAATTAAATTTCCGTTTGTTATAAATTGAATTTAATATTTATCGTCCTCATCCATTTAAGTTTTGGTTATACAATTAAACCTTTCTTATTACTTTATCCTTCCTTTTGTGTACGCTTACGGGTCCTAAATTACTTATGAAGCTGAAGTAGTGTGAAATCGTTTCGAAGGTTCGTGTATTCAAAAAAAAAACATAATTAAGCTTCTGGCGCCCCTTTATTGTCTTTCTTTAAATATCAGTCACCCACGATCCTTACCGACTGTTTAGCTGGCCACGAACCCTTTTTTTCCACCCCGCCCAATAAGCTACCTGCCTATTATCCTTCTACCTTCATTGTTCTTTTCTTTCTATCTGGGGTAACAAAGGAAATTTGACGCCCTCGTGTGGGGCACCGCGTCTATATTTGTGATTGTGTTCCTGGTTCATTGTTTTTTTCTCTACGCGACATTCAATTTTTTTTGTTTTTGTTGTTGATTTTCTGTTTTGTTCAAACGATGAACGTCGATAAGTTATTACTTGACGAAGTTGAATACGAACTATCTGTTCGTGGTATCACGTGCGATGGGTCGGCACTTGATAAGAGGAAACTATTACGAGCTAGGTTTCGTGTTGAAAACTTAATAATTTTAGTTTTCCCGAAATAAATCTGAATGCTGATGAGGAAATTTTAGTTTGCTCGGATAAACTGGTTCTTCTTAGCGCGGAAGTACAAGTATACCGGGCCACTCAACCCGATAGTGCATCCGAACGGCTTCAAACCCGACTCTTACATGTTTACGGTCGTTTAGATAGAATTAGTCCTACAACGGAACGGTCTGGCACTATGGATAAGTTAAAGAACCAATGCTTAAATGTCATGGACGACCTGCAAAGCAAATTTCAGTCCGATAATAAAGGAAGTCATGCCGGTATAATTGAGGAACCTAATTTGATTACACTGGATGATGAACCTATTGTTTCTCGCGCGGCGGAAGGTCAATCCCGGTTTGTGACCGAAAGGTTTCAGGATCTTTTGACACTCTCTCCAACGGTACGTTTTGCTGACAATAATAGTCCTATTCTCCATTCAACAGTTGCACACAGTTCGACACCCCACTTCGGCAGTCCAAGGTGCAGTAGCACAAAAGTGGTACCGCCAACGTCCAACCCCTTAGGGAATTATGTTGCCATCACGAAATGGAACCTTAAGTTTAGTGGAGATTCCAATCTCTCGAGTTTTCTAGAACGCGTCGAAGAATTACGCCTTTCAAGAGGCGTCAGTAAAGATCAATTATTTGTTTCGGCCGTTGAACTCTTTTCGGGCAATGCATTGATCTGGTATCGGTCAGTGCGTGACACCCTTACGTGTTGGGATGAACTCATCAGTGCCTTGCGACATACGTTTCTTCCATGCGATTATGAGGAAAGTCTGTGGGACGAAGTGCGAAATCGAACCCAGGGTCTGGACGAACCTGTCGCGATATATATTGCCATGATGGAAAATCTGTTCAGGAGATTTCCCTCCTCCCCACTAGAAACCACTCGACTTAGTCTGATTAAGCGCAATTTATTACCGTATTTACAATCGCAATTGACGTTACACTTTATCCCTACTATCGCTGAACTGGTTCACGTTTGTAAGCAGTTAGAGGATACTCACATACGCACAACCAAATTTAAGCCTCCACGTTCGAACACTAAAAATATACTAGAGCCCGATTTGGCGTATCAGAAATCGGTGCGCCTACTACCTAGAGCCGCGTCGCTGACCTCAACTGACCTCACTGTTGAAACCCAAGTCTCGGAACAACCCGCTATAGAAGTAGCATCAATCGTTTGCTGGAACTGTGACGGTCTTAATAATCGATCGGTTAACTGTCCTCAACCCAAGCGGGTACACTGCTATCGCTGCGGAAAACCTAACTTCGCGACAAAGTCTTGCCCTACATGTCGTTTAAACTCCAACCAGCGCAGTTAAGAGGTCGATTAACTCGCTGTCCCTAACGGAACAGTCTGAAACTCTTCCGGAGAACGACCACCAACAAATTCTTCTAAATTTTATTCTGGCCAGCGTCGGTCATGACGAAAGGCCTTATCTTAAGGTGTCCGTTTTGGCAGTCAAGTGCTGGGTCTGTTAGATTCCGGAGCTTCTCATACCGTAATAGGAAAAGAAGGTTGGGAACTCCTAAAAGATCGCTGTAAGATTAACACAGCTCGCGCGAAATCTTGCATAGTTGCAAATGGTAACGAATGTGCCAGCCTAGGTACTGTTTTTGTACCGTTTGTCTTACGAAAGAAAACCTGCGTAATGGAAGTCCTAGTGGTACCGTCCATCCCCAATTCTCTTATATTAGGTACCGACTTCTGGCGAAAAATGGGTATTGTCCCAGATTTACGTCACGGTGAATGGGAGTTTTCCTCAAACCCCTCGTTGCGTTGTTAACGCCATTCAGGACGTGGAACATCTGTCTGATGATCAACAGAAATCGCTCCAAAACTTTATAAAAGAAACCTTTGAGACTATGGGATCGAAAATAGGAATTACTCATCTTGTCGAGCATGAGATTAAAACCACCTCATCTCCGATTAAGCAGAGGTATTACCCCATATCTCCTGCGTTGCAAAGGTACGTCGATCGCGAACTGGAGAAAATGTTAGCTGACGGGATCGTGGAACCTTCGACATCGGCATGGTCATCTCCAATAGTCATGATAAAGAAACGCGATGGCGAGTATCGTTTTGCGTCGACTATCGTCGGCTAAATAAGGTTAGTCAGCCGGACGCGTACCCTATCCCGTACGTTAGCGCTACATTGGATAAACTCAGGGATGCTCGGTTTCTTACTACGTTAGACATAAAATCGGCCTATTGGCAGATACCCGTAGCGCAATCCTCACGACAATTTACGGCTTTCACCGTCCCAAATCGGGGCCTGTTTCAATTCTGCCGTATGCCTTTCGGCTTACACAACGCCCCAGCCACGTGGCAACGCCTTATTGATCGCGTAATTGGAGCGGATCTAGAACCTTACGTGTTTACTTATCTAGACGACGTGATTATTTGCACACAAACTTTCGACCATCACCTCCAGTGCTTCGCGAGGTTATCAACCGGTTGACGAAGGCAGGCTTAACTCTTAGTCAGGACAAGTGCCATTTCTGTAAAAGCGAATTACGCTACCTTGGCTACATGGTTAACTCTAAGGGCCTACTGGTAGACCCCGAAAAGGTTGAGGCTATCATTCAAATACCTACCCCTACTTGCGTGCCTGAAATACGCCGCATAATCGGTATGGCGTCGTGGTACCGGAGATTTGTGCCCAACTTCTCCTCCGTTATCGCCCCGCTCACTTCCTTGCTGCGTAAGAATGCGTCCTTTAAGTGGACACCAGAATGCGATGATGCTCTTTCTAACATCAAGGAACACCTTATCTGTGCACCCGTACTGGCATGTCCAGACTTCTCACTTCCGTTTGTTATCCAAACGGATGCGTCCGGTTACGGTATTGGCGCCGTACTCACCCAAAACCACCCAGACGGGGAAAAAGTGATCTGTTACATAAGTAAGTCCCTCACCAAGAATGAGCGTAAGTACAGCACTACCGAACGCGAATGCTTGGCAGTACTGTTCGCTATTGAAAAGCTACGTCCGTATATTGAGGCCAGCAAATTCACTATCGTGACAGATCATTATAGTTTGAAGTGGCTTAACAGTATCGCTGATCCGGTCGGTCGTATCGCACGTTGGGCGGTAAGGCTCCAGCAATACGACTTTGATATCGTGCATCGGAAGGGCAAGGAACATGTCGTTCCTGACGCCTTGTCAAGGTCTGTGCCCGTCATCGATGCCATCACTCATTCGAATATCAAGGATCTGTGGTATAAGCGCATGGTTCACAAAGTCAGTACCCAGGCTCGCAAATACCCATTATGGCGCGTGTCTGAAGGGAAACTTTATAAAAACGTGCAAGTTCGATTTCCTGAACTCTCGGAGGAAACTGACCAATGGAAAATAGTCCCTCCTAAAGACAAACGCGGCGAGTTACTGCGATTACATCACGACATTCCCATCTCAGGTCACTTGGGTGTTTCCAAAACTTTGTCTCGGCTAAACCAAAAATACTACTGGCCCAAAATGCGCAAAGACGTGGCCACGTACGTAAATCGGTGTCACACGTGTAATCAGACTAAGCCATTACAGCGCTGTCCAGCGGGCTTAATGGGGGGGTCAGGCCAAAATCAACAAGCCATGGGAAGTCATCTGCATGGACATTGTCGGACCCTTGCCTCGTTCACGTAAAGGCTATTGCTTTATTCTTGTTATTGCGGACTGCTTCAGCAAGTTCCTTTAACCTTCCCTATGCGTGCATCCACCACCACAAAAATCATAGAACTGGTGGAGCAAAACGTGTTTCTAATATTCGGAGTGCCTAAACGTATTATCTGCGACAATGGCCCTCAATTTCGCAGCAAAGACTTCGTTAGGTTCTCTACAGAATATAATTGTCAAATTTCTTATACGGCTAATTATCACCCTCAGGCCAACCCCACGGAGCGTATTAATCGTGTCCTAAAAACGATGCTCAGTTCGTACGTCCAGGATAACCATCGTAACTGGGATAAACACTTACCTCATGTCACGTGCGCTATTCGTACCGCAACGCACGAATCTACTGGTATGACCCCATACTTCGTTAATTTTGGTCGCGAAATGCGTCTGGTGAACGAAACCGGAAACACCATTAACGAGGACCCCTTAATTTTCGATCGGTCCCAAAATCTTCATACTCGTTCCGTAACGCTTCACCGACTCTACGAGAATATTAAAACTAGACTTAGGAGATCTTACGAAAAAGCCCAAAAATATTATGATCTCAGACGGCGAATTGACCAGTTCAACGTAGGCGACAGGGTGTGGAAAAGAAATTGTCCTTTCCGATGCGGCAAAACAGTTTTCCGCTAAGCTGGCGGCAAAGTTCGTAGGGCCTTTTGTTATCAATAGAAAGTTCTCTCGTTGGGTCTACGAACTGAAAGACCCTGACGGGAATATCCTAAGGGGAAGTTGGCATGCCAAGGACCTAAAACCATTTACTAATAAGGAAACGGACGTCTCGGAGTAATAGTGTTTGGTTACCTTTTTTTTGTTTGTAACTTGTGTTTCCTGTAGCTCTATATCCGTCTACGTTCGAAGTTTTCGTGTGTTAATAAGCCATTGGAGAAAATTTTGGGAAAATTTTCTTTTTGTGGGAGGGGATTCTGTTACGTTTAATTGGCAATTCTTGCAAATTTTCTGTAGTTAGGTATTAGTTGTCGGTACATGTGTGTATTGTGGGTTGCCTATTCATCAAAAATTGACAAATGTAGTAAATAAACAAATTCTTTGGTAATTTTTAATTTTTATTACTGTTACTGACAATTCTATAATGCACTTCCGGTGAAAAATTCTCCCCTCAACGTCTTCCGCTAACAATTTTTGACATTGAGATTAGAAGGTTGAATTGTGTGGATGCCATTTTCTTTACTCGATTTCTTTAATTAAAAATCGCCCTATCAAAAAGGGGATCTGAAAGATTAGTGGCCTTTAGAAATTAAAATAATTAAGCCGTTATTGTGGTTCTGGTCTTACCTTAATTATTTTCTCGATTCGAGGATTAAAAAGAAACCACACAATTCGCAAGTTCTTTATCGGGTGCACATTCCACCGTAGGGGTAAATATTCATCGGAAGCCTAACCACACTGTAAATTTATCTACTTCATTTTAGCATTATTACTACCTTACTATTACCCTATTATTTACCACTCGTGGACAAGCTTCAATTGTGTCGATACCTTCTCCAAAGGCTCGCACTACACCGTAGAGGTATGTTACCAGCTTAATTCTGGATATCGATCACTAAATTAATTTATTGTAGCCGGTAGGGTAACTATCATGCCACGGTTGATGTATTATTATAGTACCACGATATACTGATGTTACACTATTCTCTGAAAACCCACCGATTATAAGCAGTTCAACTACTGGAGTAACAGTACTTGCCTAAGGTCAGATCTGTGTTGTGTTTTGTCCGTTGTCCATCCACCTACAGTTCTGGATATTGTGATTTTATGTGTTGATGATTCACCGTCCAACTTTGTTCTACATGCTTTGTTAACCTAAAAGAAATTTGTTGTGTGTATCAAATATTATAACAGTCAATTATTGTGTACCTACTTACCTACCCAAGTTAGTTATTTTATGTGTCACTTTGCTCCTTTCTTTTTTTGTTGTGTAAATACATACCTACTTGTGTGTTACATTGCACACTCTACCGTTGCTTGACTCATGCATTATATTAATTGATGTAACGTATAGCTTTCTTCTGTATAAAGTACAATTTACACCTATCCATGTTCAACATGCTTATCGGTGACGACGCTTTATTGTCACTAAGCAGTTATTTAGGTGATAATAGTCATAATTAAGAATCATTATTTTGGGATGTTTTGAACCCCTTTAGTTTTGTTTCATTATTGTAATTCATCCCCCTTTCGCGTAGAAGTAACTTCATAATTTTTTGTGATAATACTCATGATTTATTTGTCCTGCTATCTGTATGTGAGGCTAGAACAATTTACTTTTTTTGCGTTTTTTGAAATATTAAGTATGTGTATTTTGAAGATTTGCGAGGCCTATCCGAGTACTGGGTTTTTTTTTGTATTATAATTAGATGATAAAATTTTGTGGATCATTATGTTAGCCACTGCGTCGATTGTTCGCGCCGTTAATATAATTTCTTGTGTTATTTGGATTTTAGTTACGGTAATTTCTTTTTGTATATAGATATATTTTGTACTAATCTTTAAGATATCTGATCTCCCTCAGATCTTTGCTAATAGAAAACAAACCAGATTAAAATTAAATTTCCGTTTGTTATAAATTGAATTTAATATTTATCGTCCTCATCCATTTAAGTTTTGGTTATACAATTAAACCTTTCTTATTACTTTATCCTTCCTTTTGTGTACGCTTACGGGTCCTAAATTACTTATGAAGCTGAAGTAGTGTGAAATCGTTTCGAAGGTTCGTGTATTCAAAAAAAAAACATATAATTAAGCTTCTGGCGCCCCTTTATTGTCTTTCTTTAAATATCAGTCACCCACGATCCTTACCGACTGTTTAGCTGGCCACGAACCCTTTTTTTTCCACCCCGCCCAATAAGCTACCTGCCTATTATCCTTCTACCTTCATTGTTCTTTTCTTTCTATCTGGGGTAACACACTGTCCCTTCGTTTTTGTTATTTTTAGGATTATAATCACTATCTAAATGAATATCCGAAACACTACTCACTAATCTAAAATCAGATTGATGGTCTGAAAGAGTTTCTAAATAAGCCAAACCCTGCTGGCTCGTAAATGCATTGCTTTATCTATCCAACACAATCGGCAAATGTCAACAATAACTAGAATGCACAGCTCCGCTTGCCCTTATGTAGATAGACTGCATCTAAGTGTTGAACCGTGCTACTTATTAATGTGTGTAAGAATATCCTAGAGAATAATGTTCAATCGTCAACAGGCTCCTGCCTGCCAAGACTTGTTCGAGCGTCAGACTACCATTATACATCCTTGAAACAGTAGACATTTCTATTTTCTAAATACATATGTAAAATATCCTACAACAACGGCAGATAATACATATGGATAACTAAGAATTTGATAACATAAAAGCGCATAAAAGTTGCAGCGTTAAAATTAACCGCTTCGGTTTTAAAGGGCAAGTGAGATCAATTACAAAAATAACTAATTTCAAGGCACTATTTATTTCAGCACATCGTCTAATAATGTAATAAACAGTGTAAATAAATGTTTTTTTGTGCGATCGTTCATTTTTGTCAGCTTACTGTCACTGTTTTGACAACAGTAGGTGGCATTTACAGTTTAATGAGTCTAACTGAACGGTAAGTAATTTACTTACCGTTCAGCGAACAGTAAGTGAAATTCAAAGTTTACTGAAACACCTGCCAGAGTTTTATTAATATTAAAATTAAATGTACAATTGTTACAATTGGAAATGGTAATAATAATAATAATAGTTTAATAATAATAATAATAATAATAGTTTACTGATTAGCAGAATTTCTGACACAATTATTTTACAACTGTCACATTAACATTCAGGTTACTAAGGAAACAATACATACGCTTGTGGCTCGGTTTATGGTCATCTTTGAAGCAATTTTGAGATGAAATAAAATGTGTTTTGCCTACATTTTGCCATCAAGTGTATTGTTGATCGCACAAAAAATAGCATAAGAATTTCGAACAGTAAGGAGTTTACCGATCTCCTCCAATATTGTCATCGATCGGTAAACTGTCCTTACTGTTCTTAATACTTAATATACTATAACGCGTTCTCAATACAAATCGTTAAAATAACTAGAGGCTCAAAACACCCATTAAAATATAATGCCGTTGGTTCAGTAGGTAGATTAAATCAGGCCTAGTTCATGCTTTTTGATTGCTTAATTCCACAAATTTCTGCTTAGTTATTTCCACTTAACATCAATATAGCAACTTCAATGCAACAATAATAAAAATTATCTCGGACGCAAGTTATTTTTTTTTATTATGCTCGGAATAACTAAACCGAGGATGCCATAAAAAAATTCACCAAAATGTCAAAATAAAAATATACAAACTATGTTTATTAAGCATTTAAATTTGGTATTATATAAAATAAATCATAAAAATAGCCTTATACTAAGAAATCATTAGAGTGTAAATACCTGTTATAAAAATTTATGTACAACTTTTGGTGAACCTCTAGTACCAAAAGGAATGAGGAAATGTAAACCATAAATGATGTAATCTTTGTACAGATGTTGCGCAATATGTCGTATTTTCAATGCTGTGCGTTGTGAACCATACCAAAGTTGAATTTACTTCTTACAAATTTATCTCCATTGAAATTTGAATAATCCAGTATTTATTGCATTCTCTTGAAAGTTCAAATAAAAAAATTAGATCTAAATTTAGATCTGAATTAAAAGCAAAAATGTAATCATAAGGATCAAAAATGCCAAAAGTGGTAAAAATAGTAAAAGTAGTAAAAGTGTAAACGTACCAAAAGTACCAAAAGTGTAAAAGTGCCTGCAAAAAGCAAATGTTTTAGATTTTAATATAATACGAGTTAAATGTATCTTACCATTAAATCAATGGCACGTTTCACAAAATTTAGGTGGAAACCAAAAATGGCTCCCTGCTCAAAACAACATACATCAAGCAATACTAAAAAGGACGCTTACGATGTCGGGTAATGTCGATGCGCAAAAAATATGTGCAAAAAAAAATTAATTCAAAGATATGGAAGTATAAACCCTTAAGACGATATGCAACTTAAGTTACACCAATGCAAATTGAGTTGCCTGCCACATACTTATAATTCATTAATTATCAAAAACTTTTTATATTTACAATTAAATGAACGAAGAACGTAAAAGATTCGTTACAATCGCACTAATAATGTAATTTATAACGCTGTAGGATGATATTTCTACACGAGATTTTTAGTGTATTTTATGGAGCATAACCTTTGATACGCCACTGGCAATTTTTAACGTTATACGTTATGTAAGCCTAGAATAGAAGTATCTGTAGATACAAAAAAAATAATTTTTAGATGTAGAAATAAATTTAAGGTACGCTTGTGGAGCTTGTGGGCTACACCGCTTTATAAAATGAAAATACGAAACAACAGAGCTGTTGCTTAAGGTAACTAAATACATTTGTATTTGACTATAAAGCAAATATATCAAAACAATTGTATTGCGTAATGGAATGTGTACAAAAGTTGAAGACGATTACCGCATAATTGGGTGAGTACTGTAAAGGGTTTACTCATTGTCTTGATCCAAAGCAGGACAAGTTTACCAATTTGAATCGAAATTAGGGCGGGTATTTTCGTTTTCTTTTGTGAACAGTGTAAAGATTTGAAATTATTTACGACAGATTTATTAGGTATTATTTAATCATTTTCTTTATCATCCTTTACGAATTAAGACATAATCAAATTTAATTCCTCTATCGCAAGTAGAAAACCGTCGAAAAACTTTTCAGCGACTTGCCCCAAGTACGATGTTTACCTCACACCCATAGCCACAGGTGGTTACTTCTCCGCGAATTAGATTTAACCCTAGGATGCACAACTACTTCTATCAACGTTAACGCATAACATGAGTCTCGAAGACTGTCCTAGAATGTATACGTCAAGTTGAATTTTTTTGCCTTATTTATGGTAAATGTAAAATGATTTTTGAATCTTTTAACCAACTGGTACTCAAACACAAAAAAATAATTATCCCTAAATGCCGAACATGTATTTCTCGAAATTTAGAATTAAATATAACTGTATTGAACATATATTTTAAATTTTTACACTTTTTACATACTAGTACACTGTAATATTTACAGGTAGTGTTTTACATTTATCACATCGCAGAGTACTCACTCCACTAATCTTAGATGGATACGCGCTACACCTTTTCTTTTTCGGTGATGAGTTAGTTAAAGTACAGGTGGTTCTGGAATGTGGACAAATTTTTTTATATCGTCTATAATACTGCGTTGTAGTTTAGTATTCTGAGGTCTGACTTTCATTCACTTACGGGCACAACAGGTTTTTTTTTCGGGGCGTAACTCACTAGAGTTAAATTGTCTGTAAAACCAAAAACCGAAGAATAAACAGATCTCTGCTTGTTGGGTAGGAAATTTGATGGATTTTCTCCTATATTTTTTCAAAGTGTTCCTACACAAGTTAAAAGTTATTGAATCAATGGTGTACTTGTAAAATAGTTATCAAAGGTGATATCTCGAGAGCTATTTTTTATTGATAACACTAAGGTTTTAACTACATTCTCTGAGACGTTTTTAGACTTCTGATCACCTGGCTGCTTCCCTAAGTAAACTAAACCATCGATTGCATAACAACTTTCACTTTCACATATCCAATATAACTGTATGCCATATTTTGCAGGTTTGCTCGGCATATACTGAATAAAACTGCAACGTCCTCTGAATGCTAATAATTGTTCATCGATAGTTACGAACTCTTTTGGAATCATAACCGTTTGACATTGTACAAAGAATAATTCCTAAATATGGCGTATAGGGATAAATTTGTCAGTCTCAGCTCCGACAGTCCTTCGTTTGTCGTCAAATCGCAAACACCTTCTGATAATCTCAAAACGATTGACAGACGTCGATGCTCTAAACAATGGATTACAACAAATGCCAAGGAATAATTCTCCAATTGGATCATTGCAACATTTCTCTGCACCTGCCAATATTAGTAGACCAAAGAAAGCGTTCCTCTCGACCAGAGAAATATTCGACCATTTCTTCCCTTTCCTTACATGTTCTTGTTTATCTACGCGATTTGTATAAAGTATGACTTGATTTACTGTTTCTGGAGTCATCAATTGATCCCAAGCAGACTTTTTAGATAATATGCGAGTATTTTTATTGCTTACATCCGGTGTAAATCGAATAATATTTGCTGGCTTAGCATTTTGTTGAGAAGGAAGACGAGAAGTCCACTTGAATTCATTTAGGCCAAGAAAGGTTTCACTAGCATCCGTTGTAATGTCCTCATTTTATGGCGGCAGATATTCTACATCAGGTTCTGAAGACTCGCTGACAATGGAAACATTTTTTATAGCATCTTCTTCGTACCACTGCATGAGGGTATTTTCTAAATTCAGATCACATGAGCGAACTCTTTTAGTTTTAATACACGATGCCATTATATTAACTTTGCATATCTGCAAACAAAGTACCATATCATAATTTATAGTAAATATTCAATTTACGTTTTACGAAAATAAATGTAAGGAGTACTTACGGAAAAACTATAAAAATGAACACTGAATTCGTACTTTATACAGCAATGCAATAGTAGAAGGTCAAACTTAACACTATGTAACGTTTAGCACTCAGTAAGCAAATGTAACTGACAAAAATTCCTCCTAATCTGTATAAAAATATGTGTGAGTCGCTCAGACTCATGAGGGTTGCGCAGTTGAAGGTTGGCCAGAGGCACTCGTGACCCGACAAATACTTAGCACGTTGCGTTTAAATTATCTAACAACTTTAAGATTGCCGTGAGTCTCTCAGACTCATGATATGCATCCTAGGGTTAAAGTATTGGAAGAAGCCAGTGCTCCACTGGCAACACGATCTGCTTAGAATTCGGTAGGTAATGGGTTCTGTTTCCGTTACAGTCTATCCTGTATTTTGTTTGTTACAGATCCTGCCACAGTTGCATAGTGTTCCAGATTTTTCAAATACCCTGTATAGGGTTTTTTCAGAGGGTTATCCTTATACACATACTGCGGCCTTATCACTACGCACATTCTGTTCGGCTATTTAGGCAAATGCGTAACCATTCAGTCTCGGAACCGCAGCTCCATTCAATCCTATTTCATCATAACCACATCTACTTTAACCTGCCCAGGCATATACACTAAATGAATGTATGTATATTTGGGAATACCAATCCGCCCTCTAACTGAGGAAAGGAAATGAAGCACGTTGCTTTTCCCTTCTCCCCTAAAATACGGGATGTTTGTCTACTAGTGACTTTTATTGCATTCACCTATAAGGTAGACTAAAAGTGCAGGGCACAATCGTATCCAAAAATTTTACCCATCTCAATAAATAGCAATTCAATCTGTGCGCGTGTGTGTGTGTGTGTGTGTGTGTGTGTGTGTGTGTGTGTGTGTGTGTGTGTTGTGTGTACCTGTGCGTGTGCGTGTGGGTGTGCGCGTGGGTGTGCGTGAGCGTGCGCGTGTGCTTCCGTGTGCGCGTGCGAGTGCGCGTGTTCGTGTGCGTGAGCGTGTGCGCGTGCATGTGCGAGTACGTGTGTGGATGCGTCGGCGTGTGCGTCTGCGTGTGCGTGTTCGTGTTAGTGTTTGTGTTCGTCTGCGTGTGCGTCTGCGTTTGCGTGTGAGTGTGCGTGTACGTGTGCTTGTGCATCTGCGCGTGCGTGTGCGTGTGCGCGTGCGCGTACGTGTGCGTATGCGTGTGCGCGTACGTGTGCGTGTACGTGTGTGTCTGCGTGTGTTCGAGCGTGTGAGCGTCTGCGTGTGCGTGTGCGTGTGTGAGTACGTGTGCGTGTGCGTGTGCGAGTGCGTGTGCGTGTGCGCGTACGTGTGCGTATGCGTATGCGTGTGCGTCTGCGTGTACGTGTGCGTCTGCGTGTGTTCAAGTGCGTGTGCGTGTGCGTGTGCGTGAGTGTGTGCGTGTGCGTGTGCGTGAGTTTGTGTGTGTGTGTGCGTGTGCGCATGCGTGTGCGTGTTCGTGTTCGTGCTCGTGTGCGTCTGCGTGTGCGTGTACGTGTGTGCGTGTGCGTGTGCGTGTGCGTGTGCGCGTGCGCGTGTCTGTTCGTACGCATGTGCGTGTGCGTAAGCGTGTGCGTGTGCGTTTGCGTGTGCATGTACGTGTGCGTCTGAGTGTGTGCGTGTGCGTGTGCGTAACCGTGTGCGTGTGCGTTTGCGTGTGCATGTACGTGTGCGCCTGAGCGTGCGCGTGTGCGTGTGCGTGTGCGTGTGCGTGTGCGTGTGCGTGTGCGTGTGCGTGTGCGTGTGCGTGTGCGTGTTCGTGTTCGTGTGCGTGTGCGTGTGCGTGTGCGTGTGCGTGTGCGTCGTGTGCGTGTTCGTGTGCGTGCGCGTGTGCGTGCGTGTGCGTGTGCGTGTGCGTGTGCGTGTGCGTGTGCGTGTGCGTGTGCGGGTGCGCGTGTCTGTGCGTACGCGTGTGTGTGCGTAAGCGTGTGCATGTACATGTGCGTCTGAGTGTGTGCGTGTGCGTGTGCGTGTGCGTAACCGTGTGCGTGTGCGTTTGCGTGTGCATGTACGTGTGCGTCTGAGTGTGTCGTGTGCGTGTGCGTGTGCGTGTGCGTGTGCGTGTGCGTGTGCGTGTGCGTGTGCGTGTTAGTGTGCGTGTGCGTGTGCGTGTGCATGTGCGTGTTTGCGTGCGCGTGCGCGTGCGTATGCGTGTGCCAATGCGTGTGCTTGTGCGTGTGTCTGTGCGTGTGCGTATGCGTGTGCGTGTGCGTGTGCGCGTGCGTGTGCGTGTGCGTAACCCGGTGCCTGTGCTTATGCTTGTGCGTGTGCGTGTGCGTGTGCGTGTGCGTGTGCTTGTCCGTTTGCGTTTGCGTGTGCGTGTGCGTGTTCGTGTGCGTGTGCGTGTGCGTGTGCGGGTGCGTGTGCGTGTGCGTGTGCGTGTGCGTGTGCGTGTGCGTGTGCGTGTGCGTGTGCGTGTGCGTGTGCATATGTGTATGCGTGTGCGTATGTGAGTGGGTGTTTTTGTGCGCGTGCGTGTGCGTGTGTGTGAGCGTGTGCGTGTGGGTGTGCGTGTGCGTGTGCGCGTGCGTCTGCGTGCGCGTGTGCGTGTGCGTATGCGTGTGCGTGTGAGTGTGAGTATGTTAGTGTGTGTTTATAACTCCAGAATGATTAATCGCAGTTAAGCTTGATTTCATTTCTCCTGGTTGTATTTATATTCTGGTCGAAATCCAGCGCCTAAGGGTGGAATTGATTTTAAGTGGTTTTTCGGTTTGGTCAAACGTTTCTGAATCA
>JARFJB010000339.1:6100000-6180000 GCA_036346205.1 Vesta saturnalis | reverse complement strand
TAGTAGGTTTATTTAGAACTTTCTTAAAGTAGGAGAGTAAATATGATTAATAAAATAGTTTAATCAATTTTGATTTGTAACGTGAATGGGAAGTAACAGAAAATTTACTTCATTATGGTAGAGAAATAAGTAATTGGTAACCTTTAAATAACATTTATAAATGTTTAATCAACAGATACCTATTTTGTTTTGTTTTGAAAACAGTAATCAGAGAAAATTATAAAGTCGCTATGAAAAGATCCGATATCGATTTTTTGCACGTTACAAACATTTTCAAGATACGCGTAATATCTACAAGTGCTGCAATACACCCAGGACAGATGTAAAATGTATAATACTAAAATCCAGTTACACTAATTGTTGGTTGCTATGCTCATGGTAATTGGAAACAAAATAATTTTTAAATAAGTATCCTGCATATAGTTAATCCCCATGTTAATTAGCAGTATAAAACAATAAAACTACGATATTGCGAACCGCCGCAATGATGTGAAATACCCTAAAATTATGAGTAATTTTTGTCCCACGCGATAATGCGATTGGCCGTTATCCTAATGGAACTGGCAAATAAAAAACGTTCTTGGTCGTTTGTAGTAGTTTTAAGTAGTTACCAATACCGTAAAACCATAACACTTAGTTGTTTCCTATGAAAACAATGCGCTTACTGTGTTTTCAAGGAATTGCCGTCCTCAACATATCCACAAAATGTGTTGAAGCGCCTTCTAAGAAGTGCATTAAGTTGTAAATAGATTTTACAAAACCAACATTATTTAAAAGTAACTCCAAACTACGGTTCGGTACGTATTTTAAAAGTTATCGTGTCGGCAAGCGCACGCACACACACACACACTCACACACACAAACACGCACACACACGCACAAAGACACACACACACACAGACACACATACACTCACACCCACACACATATGCATGCACACACACATACACACAAATACACTCAGACACGTGCATACACACAGATTCACGCTATGATACCCTCACACACACTCACACCCATTAGCACACATACACACAAGCAAAGTCACCCCGCCCCCACACACACACACACGTGCGGGCACACACGCAGACATACACACACGCGATTTCTCTCCCGCTCTCTCTTTCTCTTTCTCTATCTCTTTCTCTCTCTCTCTCTCTCTCTCTCTCTCTCTCTCTCTCTCTATCATCTCTCTCTATCACACACTCACACACACACACACCCACGCACGCACGCACGCACGCACGCACGCACGCACGCACGCACGCACGCACGAACGCACGCACGCACGCACGCACGCACACACGCACGCGCTCACGCACGCACGCAGGCACGCACGCACGCAAGCACGCACGCACGCACGCACGCACGCACGCACTCACGCACTCACGCACTCACGCACTCACGCACCCACTCCCGCACTCCGCACACCCGCACACCGCACACCGCACACCACACCGCACACCCGCACACCCGCACACCCACACCGCACACACACACCACACACAGCACACGCACACACACACGACACACGCACACACGCACACCACACACACACACGCACACACACACACACACCACACGCACACACGCACACACACACACGCACACGCACACACGCACAGCACACCACACACACACACACACACACACACACACACATGTAATAATAATGTTTGTTTTGTTACGGGCATGACCCTCACTAGAACATCAGCCCGTAAAGGTTACCGACATATCTCAGTGGCATGGGTGGGGTTATATCTCATCAATCCAAAAGGGCAAAAATATGTCACTAAGGTCACACCAGTTAAATATACTTAAAGCGGGAAGAACGTCATGAACTAGATCTTAGAATAATAGCATAACAGGAAATCATAACTGGAAGCGAAAACACTCACCTCTACCTGAAAATTTTACTTCAAAGGCACCTACGCAAAGCTCACTTAAATTTAAATAAAATGTTAACCTTCATTTAAAATCCGCGAAAATTGGGAAAACTAAACTAAATTCATTATACATTTTCTTTATAAACTTGACCATGTAAAACTACTTGCTCAGTTGACAAGAAAAGCGATAACTGGTTCACACGGTCGTTAATTGCTCAATCTAGAATGAACATTCGTCACAACGAGAATTAACAAAACGCGCTCAAATATTTAATAGATCCTATGATTTATTTGAACGTCATTTAATATTCATGAAAACAAACCAACAAAGCTTACTTTACTTTTCTAAACAATAATAGCTTTAACTTTGGTAACTTTTAGACTGGTCGAAATAAACTCAACGTGATTTTAATTTGGTGAAGGTAAAATAGCTGCCGAAAAAATTAAGCTACTCCATCAAAAATGTATACTAAGAGCAATTATGATCAAAGAAACATTCCCCTGACAGCGGGGCGTAAACAAAAGTAATTCGTCAAAAAAGATCTAATACCTAAAAAAATAAAGTTGCGTTACATATTCCGCAGTAGTCGCTAATATGAAGGAAAAGTAATATCAATTACGACTTTTTGCTTAAACAACACTAATATATATATATATATATATATATATATATATATATATATATATATATATATATATTATAAAAAAGTATAACCTACTGCAGGTGCGAAATTCGATTTTTCAAAATTCAGTTAAATCGAATAATTTACTTTATTACTACAAACAAATCAAAACATTATAGCTACAATGATATCGGATTTTCTACTACAACTATGATTAATTACACCATACATTATTATAAACAAGCATATTGATATAAAACCAAAGAAAACAACGTTACTAACGTCCTTTTGTCACTTCCGCAATTTCCATTGTTCTGGTCCAAATTCTATCACTATCAGTTGACATTTTATTATAAGCCGTCGCACAAACACAAATTTACTAGCGTGAGTGGGTACATTCCTTAAAATAATCTGACATAAATTCTTAAACACGTAATAAACTGGCTTTTTAACTTCTACTGAATAATAGCACGTGATATTTTTCTGCTGTTCAAAAACAATCACGGTAATCTCGATAACTCCATATCTCGGCTTTTCCTGATTAGCACAAGGCTAAATTGGAAACCTTCGATTCACTTATTGAACGCGATGAATTCTTCGGTAAAACGCTACACGATACACAAATTTGTTAGGTGGTATAATTGTTCTTCATAACCGCATAAAAGCGAGCTGCTAATGTATCCCCGGTATTGTGCAATCCCAACAAAATTATGAATCGCGTCTTTATTTAAACATAACTACACGACGGGGGACGTCTAAATGCCCCACAGCAGAATAATTCGCAACTACATCTTGTTTTATACTTCAACATTCAACATATAAACTTCAACTCCAACCGTAGGAAAAAGAAGCAATCATCTGCCTCTTCCAAGCGTACTTAGATTCGGTACATCACAATTCATTATTTCACTTGGAAACCTAACCATAAAAAAACAAGAGACTGTCAATTCATAGAAAAACGAAATATGAGAACACCACCGAGGACTGTAAACTGAGTCGAACAAGTTCTCAACTATATTTACAATACCTTACAAAATCCAGATTAAGTGACCGTTCCATATGATCAACTTTAGGTTGTAATGACCCAGAAAAAGGAGTAAGAAACGAATTATTATTATTTTAAATGTTATTGGGATAATGCCGTAAATAAGAATTGATTCGTTTTATTTCAGTTCTGATATCATAACAAACAGCACTTTTGCGTGAGCACCTGTTCCCCTTTTATTATGTGCAAATCCATCGCACATGATTTTGCTAAACCCGAAAGTTTTAATGTAAGTCGACACACTGTTCTGCAAAACACTTCTTTGTAGAATTTCCAGTAGAATTTCTCTGCAACCCGCTTTTATAGTAATTTCCTGCACTTTAGAAAATTTCTCTGTTCGAGAATATCAAACCAACTCTTAAAGAGATTTCGTGCAATTTACCTTATTTTTATAACGTATCTTACTATTTCGAAATCTGACCTGTATTATAAAAAAATATTTAAAGAATTCCTGTGACATAAACAGTCCCTAAAGAAATAATTTGGAGCTAAAGAGGGACTAACTTCTATACCAAGCTGCCCTATCCGCTGATTTTCGGCAGTAAATTCTGGAGGATCAAAATTAACGCTAGCACCTTTGGAACGTCTTATTATTATTATTCCACCCTTAAAATTCTACTTATTTAAAGTGTCCCAATTAACTTTAAATAACTAGAACCACTCAGAATTCGCTGGTTAAGCTGAGGTTACCTAACCTGGCCACTAGAGAACTTCAAACCTAAACCCGCTATATTACCCACGAAGTTCTACTTATTTAGAGTGTCTATATTAACTCTGAATAATCAGGATAACTAAGAGTTCTCTCAGATCAGCTCGAGATTACCTTGGCCTTGAGCGAACTCATAATTAAACTCTCTGTATGCAAGTATCGTTAGGATTTACTTGTATAAATATTATCGAAAATAAACAACCCCAGACCTAACGAAGATGTTCAGTTTACCTTCACGAAAGTGAAGAAATAAACCAGATTGTTTCGTAATGATTTAATACAAGTACAATACGGGCATAATTTATATTGCACAAGGTTATTTTCTAGTTTTAATTTATTTAAAGCATTTGAGTAAAATATCCCATTTAAAACCATTCCGGCCATATAAATAGTGAACAATTTCAAAAGATTAACTAACTTCCCTGTTTATGCCGATAATAAACGTTTCATTGACCTTCAGTGATATAAAAATCAGATTTAGTGTAAGATTTCATATACGCATAAACTCCACTAAATGAAAATAAAATGATTGTATTATTTCGCATTCAATTAATTATTTTCATCACTATGTACATATTTAGTTTAATTATAGTATAAGAATAAATCGATTTATTTAAAACATTTTCTCACAACAATATTCTAAGCAATTCAAGGTCCCGATTCAACGTGATATTAACCTTAATTTGGCACAATTTAGATTTTCCCTTTAGATTGAATTATACTAAAGTATTCCTATTTAGGTATTCCAATAATTAATTAAAGCTTACACAATTATTCCCCATTACGAAAATGGAGCCGTAGAATACAAAATTTACCTCAATCTCATTACAAGTTATTGACTAAGTAATAATATGAAACTTGAACTTACTTTATTATAAGTTTTTGTTATGAACGAATAAGTTCAAAGGTAAATATGTAATTAAAAATTATTATTAATTTTATTAAATACATAAATAAAAAGTTTACCTCGAGTAGGATTTGAACCTACGACCAGTACTTTGCTAGAGTACCGCGCTAACCAACTGCGCCATCAAGATTCAAGCCCCAATCGATGTAAATTTTGTCTTTATGTATGTAGAACTGATGTAAATTCTAAATATAATGAGATTACAGTCAAATTACTTATATTAATGGAATGTAAGCCTGCAATATCTCAAAATTTACATCGATTGGGGCTTAAACCTTGATGGCGCAGTTGGTTAGCGCGGTACTCTAGCAAAGTACAGGTCGTAGGTTCAAATCCTTCTCGAGGTAAACTTTTTACTTATGTATTTAATAAAATTAATAATAATTTTTAATTGAACTTACTTGTTCACATTAATTATCCAAATCATCTGGTGAAATACATTTTTCCGAAGTGCAACTAAAAAAATTTATAACGTTATTTTTTACTTCAAAACCGACATTTATATTTTCAAAACGTATAAGTGACGTTGAATTACAGGAGAAAATACTGACCGGAAGAAATTCCCTAACGGTAACGTGCCCACTCACAAGATAGCCACCATCGACGCCCGCAGTACAGGATGGTGATCTATCCATCAGGGGCCCAGGCGAAAAGACCCATTTATTGTATAACTTTAATTATTTACTTAACTACTAGAGAGTATTAATTATTTATATTCATTTTTATAGTATTAATTTAGTTTCTTTTTTCCAGACTATTATTTTATTAACCAGAATCTAATTTTGTTTAAATATATGTATAAAACTTGATCGTACCTGATTATTTAACGATTATATGAGAGTCTAAAAACAAAACCGACTCCCATACTGCACTGTAGTTAGTCGAGATATATTAACTAAATCCACATAGTGGAATTGTAATTTTTCAAGTACCCGAAAGGGCCTTACAAGGTAAAGAACTTAATTGATAAATACTAAGAACTCCTGACGATAACTATGACCGCCACAGGATGTGAAAATGACCGTGATTAAATTTAGCAAATTAAAAGTTTATTTAAATTTGACAGTTGTAAATAGCTGTCTGAAGTACTTGTAACAACCCATTTTGAGTTGTATTAAAATATACCATAACTTAGGTCTTTCGTTCATTGAGTTGTAAATATAAGAACAATTTTGATTGTTTTTGCATTATAGGTACATGGTAGGCAACTTAATTTGCATTCTGATGTAACTTAAGTTGCACACTTTTTAGGGTATATAGTATACATTTCTTAAGGTTTACACTCCCACTTTAAATTATTTTCTCCTGCTCAATATGTTCGCGCAATGCGTCATCATTGACTTAATTCTTTGCGCAAATCTTTTCGCGCACCGCTACATCATCTAACCTCCAAGGCATCCATTTTTTCACTTCCTGATGAAAGTGGTGTTAGGAAGCTTTTTTTTGCTTTTCCACCTAAATTTTGTGAAAGTGCCATTGATTTGATGGCAAGATATTTTAACGCATTATACTAGAAATTAAAACATTTGCTCTTTTTATGCACTTTTACTTTTACTTTCCTTTCTTTTATTTTTACTTTGATTTACACTTTTATTACAATTTAAGTACGCATTTAATTTTACTGTTGCGTACGCTTTCATTTTATGATTGCAATTTTTATTTGAAAATTTCAAGAAAATGCATTAAACGGATTATTCAATTTTAAGAAGACACATTTATAAGAGATAAAATTTCAGTTTGGCTGTGGTTGGCAACATAAAAGCAGTGTTATTACAATATATTGCGCAACATTGACACAAGGATTACGTCATCTTGGTTTGTATTTCTGCACTATTTTTTATAATACCAGGAGTTCTCCAGAAGTATTATATTTTGTACAGGTATTTATTTTTAATGATTATTAGTAATTTAAGACTTGTTTTAAGATATATTTTATATAACCCTAATTTAACTGTTAATAAACATAGTCTGTATATTTTTTATTTTTTACATTTTGAAAAAATTTTTAGTGTAAACCCCGGTTTAGTTATTCCGAGCATTATTAAAAATAACTTGGCGTCCGAGATCATTTTATTGGTGTTACACTTCATTTTTATTATTTATGTTAAGTGAAAATAACACAGCAGAAATTGTGGTAATTAACCAAATCAAAAGAACTTATTACTCTTATTTCTTTATTATATTATTAAAACACCTTATATATATATATATATATATATATATATATATATATATATATATATATATATATATATATATATATATATATATATATATATATTATTACGATTACCAGTTCGACCACTTATTATATACTAACCCCGTAAACGCTGTAATGCTTCAGTCGCAATACAAGAAATAGTCACTTATTTTGTACAATGTTATTATTACGTGCACTAGGGGGGAAAAGACATTGCGAAAAGGGAAAAAATTAGTTTAATTTATTTTTTTGATTTTGAAAATTTGTGTGACCTCTACAAGGGCTTTTACTTTGTAATAATGTTACAAAACATTTATTGTCAGAAAAAATTAAAAAAAAACAATTAGAGGAGAAAAAAGACGGTTTTATTGCAAAACGAACAAACAAAAACGAAAAACAAACTACGAACAAACAATATATTCATACATTAAGCCACTTTGCATTCTGCTCTATTGTGAAAGTGAGGCATAATTTTATCAGATTTAATTCCTAGGCGAATAAATCTATCTCGTGCTTTTTCGCCTATCACACAGTTCGAAGCCTTAATTGTTAGTTTCGCACATCTCTCGATAGCTTGTGTGTGATATGAAAAACAAAGAAACTCCAAAGAATGTTCGCTAAGACAGGAGGGGATGTAACGTTAACTTCCATCCATTTAATAAGTTCGATATAATCAACAGCATTAAAGTTTAATTTTGGAACGTTAAATTCTCGAATAATCTCAGAATGTGCCCCAGATCTGGTCTTTAAAACGCGCGTAGATCGAGTTCTCGTATGCCTTTGCGATCATCCTATATCATGCTCAATAAAATGCTCCCGTGATGATCGAAGTAAGCATTACGTTGTATGACCGGATCTATTACCTTTTTTAAATGATTGTCTAAGTATCGTGTTAATTGTATGGTTTTAAAGACATGTCGAGGACCATCTTTTCATGAAGGATGGATTTTTATGGAAAACCACATCGGCGCAGAGACTTCCATTACGAAATTAACAAGAATGAGGAGATTTTCTAAAGTATTTTCACAGCTAACGTAAATCCGAGGAAGGCGATTTGCTTTAGTCAGCCACCTCGCATGCGATAGTTTTTCAGGTTACGAATTGGCCAAATTCGTCGCACAGTGACTGTAAGAAACAGCTTGACATATTTTGTACAAATATTGCAGGTCTACACTAAGATCTTCTGAATTAACTTCAGGCAAAAATCCAACAACGGGAACGAAATCTACCATGGGTTGTTTTTCACAGTTCTAAAGCATTTTTCCAATTGGACCTAAATGTTGTATTGGACCAGTTGTTCGCCCATTTAGGTGATGAAATGTCATAATGGGAGCTCATTGGCATATATCCGACAAATAAACCAATGAAGAGGTCCTTTAATTTGCAATTCTAAATACCTTATGGTCCCATTTTTACAGCCAGTATTTGCTACTTTGCCATCACAACCAATAACACATATTTTATCAAAGCTTATACTATTTCTCATACAAAACTCGTAAATACTTCCTGCAATGGATTCTCCTGTGCCAGATTTTAGTGACAATTGCCCTGCATAAACAGATCCAGTTTCTTCCATTATAGAATCATGCTCTTCTAAAATTGTTCTGCAATGTAATCGCCCACCTTTTCTCTCTTGATATAATATCTTATCTTTTCTTCAATCGAAATAAATGCTTTTTATATAAACGTCACCATCAGCGTCAGCGTGTTCTTTACTTAATAAACTAGGGACTTTTCCACGAAATTTATTTTTATCAATTATATTTCTTAGATTTTCTTGTCGCCATACCAACGCCTTGCAAAACTGCTGTTGAAATCGCTGTTGCAGCCCTATCTGAGATTCCAATCAATTCGCAAGTTCTAGCTAATGTTGAAAGTTTAACTGGATTTCTAGTTAATATGGGCGACGAGGTCGATGAAGTGCTTGGAGAAGCGTTTGAAAGATCTTTCATAACGACATAGGGTCAGATCCTGTTTTTTAACTATAGTGCCTGAGGTCAATACTTTGTCAGTAATTAGCGATTTTGTATATTTCCTTTTGTTTTCTTTTTCTGATTTTAAAATTTTTTCCGTTTCCTCCACATCGATTTAGTCTTTGATCCTCCAAAAAAGCTGTTCTTTCAATGATACTTTACGCGACTTTTCACAGGAACAAGAGGAACCTGGTTGCCATTTGGAAGGGGAAACATCAAACAATTTAGTTTCACATTGGGCCAAAAAATTTTTAATTCATATTTTTTATTTTGCCTCATTTTAGGAAACCTTAACAATTATAAATACTCTTTATGACATTTTCGAAGTAGTCCGATTCGCTCAGATGAAACGGTTGGGATTGGCGCGTTATTCCACATTTCTTGGATTTTTAAAACGATACGTTTCGAAATGTCTGAGAACCTTTCTTTGTTCTTTTCAAATTTAGTCATATCTGACAAACAAATAAAATTTTAACACATCCTTAATGGTTGGCAAAGCTTTACAGTTAAGTTCAATTGGATCTCCAAAAAGGTGCACTCCAGTGTTTTCTAGTAACTATTGCCTGTTTTCCACTCATTTCTAACACAAAAACACTTTCAAAAACGATTATTAACAAACTAACACTAACTACATGATTCAGTTTTAGCTTAAAGCTACGTCGGCCGCGCCGGTACAGACAAGTTGTTCGCTTCTCAAAAACAACTGACTCAATGCAGTAAATTCTACAGTTGATTACGCTGCATTTCCAAGTTGTTTTAACATTCCTAGGTACATCAAATAATAAATTACTATACTAAGTTCATACTAAGTACATAAAATAATTGTTATTATAATAATAATTATTTTATACACATTAGAAATGTGAAAATATATGATATTTTCGTTTTATTGACAGCCATGTAGATTGTAGAGGGCACAAGGTGACTTTCAGTCTGATTTTGCGGGATATTGCATTTCGAAAGTCCAGTTTTCATTTTTTCTGCCCACCCTAGCTATATATGTCCACTCACATTGTTCGCAAAACATAGAGCACGAAATTAAATTATTCAATAATGAACATTATAACGTTTCCTACTAGGTTTATGATTAGGGTGTTGACAATTAAACTTTCTCGAGAAGATGCTAATAAGTGTTAACCGGATTATTAATTTGAAGCGTAAATCTGATACACTTGAACTTTTCGTTACTAACAACTCAGAACTATTAAGTGAAATATTCGATATCAACGGAATTTCAGTTTCTTTTATCGTGTGCTGTGTTTCCTAAAAATAAATTTTCAACTTGAAAAAAAAATGAAATTTAGATTATGTTCTATTTTTGTTGTTCAATTTCGGTTTTAATAAACGATTTGTGTAATTAATGGGAAATGATTGAAAAAAAAATCAGGTTTGCGCTTTCGTTCGGTGGATCATGCGTTCGTTAATCCAGTCATTTTCTGCTTCACATAATAATGAACATTCTCACTCGTAAATCCTAAGTTAATGATATTAGAATCGGAAATTGCTGAATAAAATAACTTACTTAATTTAAAATTAAATAACATTAAGGGCTTGTTTAGGTTTTTCTAATATCCGTTTTCATATAAGAATAGACATATGTATGACTTTTCACCGTTCGTTGTTCACATAACAATTCCCAAACATAATTTGCATGTACAAAAGTCTAATGACGGTCTTATTTCCGTTTAAAATAATATTTATGTTAGCGAGAGAAAATAGTATACTATGTAATGAGAATTTAATGATACTTATTAAGACACGAGTATGAGAATTAATAAATACAAGTGTCCTAATCGCAATTAAATGTGAGTTGCATACACTCTTTGTCTTTGACCAGTCATAATAAGAAAGATAAGCACTTTATTCTCAAAACTTAATAAAAACGTACAAAGAAATTATGAACTATAAATAATAGGTACATAAAGAAGTATTTTAGATCGATAATACATACAAAGAGATTATAACAAAGAAAACACAGATGTCACAAAATCAAAATGGAAATTTTAGAATCGTTCTTTTTTATTATAGTTACATTCCGAATAGCACAGTTACTAAAATTGCTACATACCCAACGGGGCGGAGACAACAGAGCATAAGGAATGCCGAAACTCAGTTAGCCGGAGGCACTGGTTGCGTTGGTGTGTCTATTAATAAGGACCTAAACAGAAAAGGTTCACTACTCACCAGTAGATCTGGGAACAACCCTTAGCTCACAACGCTTCTGGCTTGGGGTAGGAAAAGTCTGATGTGATTTTGGGCGCCAGGAGTCGCTCCTCATAGGCATCAAGCACTGCTATCACGACTCCTGGATACACGGTAGTGCAGTGGGTAAGTAGGTAATTGTAAGGGAAAGGGAGGAAGAAAATAGTATCAAAGAGAATCGACTAGTGTATGGTAGTAAAAGAAAGTTTAATCGTACTCCTTGGTTTTTCTATTTCCTAAATTTAAATTAGCATTTTAATATTTTAATAGCTACTAAGAACTGAAGTAACCTTATTATGACTCAAAATGACCCAACATTTGACCCATACACCAAATAAACTAAATTCAACATTTGTAGTACGTTGGCAAGTTGCCGGCTAAATAAATTCGACTCAAAACGAAGTAATTATAGTTTAACTTTAAATAATTAATTCGAAACGTTTCCCTTCTTTGTATTGAAAGACTTTTCATTTAGTGACCTAAAAGAAAACGTATATTTTCGCTACAACATAAGCGTTTTAAATAACCCAAAACAGAATAGTGAATAACACTTGCCGGAGTTTACACAGATCATATAGTTATTCCCTGAAATTATCGATATAGGTAAGCAAGTACTTGTGCTTTAAATAAAACACATAACTATTTAACTAAATAACAGCAGGTCTTCACAATGGATACTAATTTGTAGTATGAAGGGCAAGACATCAAATCACCAACTAATAATTATTATATAAAGAAACTCCCTTACCTAGGGGGTAAAGCCTTAAGAAAGTAACACGATGTAATATCAAAAATGAGTAACACCTGATAACTAAGTGTTACTGATAATATTCATAGATACAATTCATTGAAGGTGGGTAATTATACTGTCGTTAGCCCTACGGGACTCGAAACACTAATTCATGTAGGCAGTAGTGAAAGTAATAACCAAAATAGTAATGATAGAATCTCTGACCTTATTGGTGGCTTGAGAGTTCTTACGCTGACGAAGGTGTCGTTGTTGACGAAATATGAGCCACTTCCAACGGTAAGAAATGTTTTGCACTACAGTAGCCAGTTTGACTCCCAGTCCACTAATGTCGTAAATGCAAAGTGGCGGATTCGTATAGGGTTACGAAAAAATAATTTTTCTTCTAGTTCTCATCCGAATTGCTAAAAAGGAAGGGTATGTGAGTACTAACATACGGTGAAGTTTACAATATTTACCACTCGGGTGTTAGTCGTGCGGTAAATGTGATAACAAGCCTTCTAGTTTCGAATCTGAAGCTATGTACTTTTAGTTATTATATTGTTTTCACTCGCCAATAGAGAAGATTTGAGATTAGTATCGACTAAGAAAATCTGGATAACTTACCCCCTTTTTCTTTTGGACTCAACAAAATTTTGTTTTATATCCGCAATTATTTGCGATCAATAAGAAATATAAAATTTGTAGAAAATTCCTTATTGTGTTGAAATCCCCTACTTTATGTCCGAAACAGGTTCCATTTAAAGAATTGTAGAGGAAATAAAATTTTTCAGGACGTCTCCAATATGGTGTCGTAAAATAACGGGAAAAAGTAAAAATTTTATATTGTGAATAGAATTTCGTTATTGGACTAGACATCTGTTCAATAAAAGCGATTTTTATTGGATTTTTAATGCCTTCCTAAGCCTCGCTCTCTCACGAGAGTTTCGTAAACTAACACAAAGTATTGGTATAGAAAACCATTAACTATTACCGAGTTCGGCCAGTGGCCGACATACATGTGCTTTTGGTTTCTTTGATTTATAGTAAACTAACCTTTGAATGACAGAACTAATGAAATGTAAATTAGTAAAAAGATTTCCAGCACCGAGTGTACGAATTTTAGTATATAACAAGAATCAAAAAAAAAAAAAATATATATATATATATATATATATATATATATATATAGGGTAACAAACTCGATGGCCAAAACGAAAACAGCTGATTCTCTGGCCAAAAGGAACAAAAATTGTTAATACAGGGTGGTCATTGTTGATGGTTTCCAAGATGTTAACTTTTTTAATTTTTCTATTTCGTGGACTTATTTTCTAAATCACGCTGTATCTTCCAAACTAGAAAAGTTACAAGAAAACACATTAGGAGAAATTTGTAGAAGATGAAATTGCCTTAAAAATATTGAATTCATTCGAGACAAACTCATCATTCAACATTTTAATGACATAATGAATTCAGAAATGATTTTTCAAATCCCAAGACAAATTTCCAAGAGGAATATTTTTCAAATAGAGATGGATTTGATACATGGCCGAAAAGGAAAACTTCCTTTTTCATAAGCTTCGCGATGAAAACTTATGGTTGCGTATATTACTGAATTGTTACAGGAATACCCTCAGGAAAACTTTTAGAGCATAAAATGTCCTTCAACAATTGGTAGAGTGATGAGATTGACGATTTGTCTCACTTTTCAATCAATCTGTACATTTACGGCAGAAATCGTCTCTTTACTGATATCTTTTCATCACCGAACTACTTGACATTAGTAAGTTAGTTGTCAAAATGTTTGCTATTACAGTTTTGATTTCAATACGAGTTCTTTCTGTTGTAGTGATATTGTAATTTAGTTTTGAGTCGTTCTTGTTCTATGTTATTATTATTGTTCTTGTTCGTGTTCGTGTTTTCCTTCTGATTCATGTTTTCAAATGAAGAATATGCCGATATTCATTATTATATGTTTGCCCAAGGAATGAGTGAGTTCTATAGACTGTAACTGTTTCCCTCCAGAAAGAGAGTTTTCTGCAGTACAACTGCTCTAAGAGAGCATCTTTAGGATCCCACGAGAACAAGAGGAATTTCATAATGTTGAGAGGATTGACGACGTAATCCAGCATTTCGAAGCAAATCCTGAGACAAGTTAGGTCTCATTTTCAGTTCTGAACGATGAGACTCTAGGGAGGAAAACCAGTTATAGGCAGTGATATTTCTGTTAGAACCGTTTAGTGGCTTTGATAGTGTAACAACTGATTGAGAAGGTTTAAATAACTTCTTTTCCTCTTCAGTAAGCGTTTTGCCATCACTGTCCTTACCCGCATGTGTGTGTGTGTGTGTGGTGCGTGCGTGCGTGCGTGCGTCCGTGCGTGCGTGCGTGCGTGCATGCATGCGTGCGTGCGTGCGTGCGTGCGTGCGTGCGTGCGTGCGTGCGTGCGTGCGTGCGTGCGCGCTTGCGTGCGTGTGGGTGTGCGTGTGCGTGTGCGTGTGCGTGTGCGTGTGCGTGTGTGTGTGCGTGTGCGTGTGCGTGTGCGTGTGCGTGTGAGTGTGCGTGTGCGTGTGCGTGTGCGTGTGCGTGTGCGTGTGCGTGTGCGGGTGCGTGTGCGTGTGCGTGTGCGTGTGTGTGTGTTAAAAATAAATGGATTTGTTGTATCTTTCAAACACATTATTTTTTTGCCATATTTGGCGGGCTTGTTGGGTATATACAAACGGAAAGAATACCTCCCTCTAAATGGCAATAGCATTTCATCAACACAGGCCAAATTACCTATGGCGTAGTTATTTTGACAATTTTGTATAAACGGATTGTAAATACCTGACACTGCAGCTGCGGTATCGTCAATTTTCCTCAAGTCCCTCGTAGTTCGATCATCGAAACGAAGTGCCAATAACAGAGTTTGGCATCTTTTCAGCGACATAACGCCTCTAAAAATTGGCCGACCTACAGGCCAGAATAGAGATGACAAATCCTCTGTTCCTGACTTAAAAATTGAACACAGCATCATCAGTCCTATCAAAGCTTCTAGTTCAACCTTTTCTGTATCTTTATAGTTTGGTGATTTCGAATCCTGTAGTTTAGATCTCATAGACACGGGTTTTATATTGGTATTTGTGACAATTTGCTTTATCATGTCTTCACTGAAAGGTAGCTTCCAAACTTCATATACTGTGGGTGCCGGACCTAACTTTTTAACTTCACCCAACAAAGCAGGAAGTTTTTTCAAAATTATGTTCCATCTCAGGCTTCTTTGGTGGCAACTGGTTCGAAACTATTCCAGACTAAACTTTTATTCTTACCATAATAACATAAAGGCTTATTTTTATTCCTGTTCAATAGCACTTATTTCAGGCTGTATTTGGAGAAGCTCTTGGTGATTCTCATCCGACGCTTCAAAGTTCTGGATCGGTGTTATTGCATTTAATGTAGCCGTATCTTCTGAATGTTCATTTTCCATCATATGATCCTCATACTCCATTTCACCTTCATCAAGGTCTTCTACATCACTCCTTTCTGCTTGCATTTCTATACGATCGATATCTGTCAATGAGTCATCGGATAGGTATTCTTTATCACTGGCATCGTTTTCTTCTAATGGAATTACTATTGACATTATCTTTTGTATTCGCGATGAGATGACGCTCGATGCCATTTCTAAAGAAAACAAAACGTACAAACTCGTAACTCTAAGAATTATTCATATATATATATAAGCCAAGCTACCTGCAAATAAAACGTAATGTCGTCACCAACTAAAAAAAAACGAGGCCGATAGCAACTCGACGTTAACAGTAATATCCGACTGTCAGTTGGCAATTGGTAACACCCGTCTGATAGACGTCGGTTTTTGTGTGTTTTGAACTTGTACAAGCTGGCGCACTTACCACTTAAAGAGTTCTACTGAACTAGAAGATAGACGCAAGATGTAGATATGGGAGGGTTTCTATCGAATACGGTGAGAACCTGAACATCAACACCCGACTCGTAGTCGGATGTTACCAGTTAAGGGTTAAAGTCACATGGGAAGCCTAATGGGGTTGAAAGATACGTCGTTTGTATTTCCTCCGGTTGTTATAGAAACGGTATTTTTTATTTTTACCATATCTATTTTTGTTTAAAAATATTGCCATTGGAAGTTTTCAAAGGCCCACCCGGTATATACAAACAAATTTGTGTATAAAATTGATTAAACATTTTTATACATGTTCTTTAATTTATCTGCCATGTGTTCTGAAACTACCCTTAGACACTTTCTCTTCTTGTTGAGAATAAATTGATTATCTTTATTTTAGGTTCTACTTACTACTTAATGCTGGATACCATTTTATTTTATACTGTCTAGTGCCTATGGTTAAAGAGAATGTGGCCATTGCAACTGACTACGTACGCCTGACACACTGGCATTTATAACATTTTGTATATTCTATTAAACTTTTGAGTAGGATTTACAGGACTAAGGATCGCAGTATATTGCTGTGAGGTTCTTTACGATTTCGGTATAAGGAGGATAAGCCTGGTTTATATTTAGATTATAACTTAAATTTGGCATATTATTTAACATATTAAGGAGGTTTGGTAAAGGAAAACATTCAAAAGTCAACTGTTAGTTTTAATTAAAATTCCTTACATTAATAGTATGTTGTCATACCCTTTACATTTAGCTCGTTTTATTTAGATCGAACCGCTAACTCAGCAATAATAATCACCGTGTTTCTATTATACATACAAATATTCGCCCGCTCTTATTGTAATTCTTCAGAAATATTTATATATTTAGTCGAAAGGAGGTAAATATTATACTAAACATCCTTGCCAAAGAATTTTCCGTGAATGTATACCAAAACTTCTACATTTTCTTATATAAATTTTCAGAGTAAGAAATTACTTTCTAAATTACACGTCTAAAATGTTGGTAAACTGTGAAGAAATTGCAACGATTTACACTTGTGGAGATGATATACCTAATATTAGTTTTAAACAACTTTAGAGATGAAACTCTGGAAATTTAATAATTACCTAGTACAGAGTTTCATTAGGAATACCTCTTAGTTTAGGTGTTACTAAAATAGCTTAATAAATTAATTTTTTTAGTTTATTACCTATTGTAAACAATGTTCCATTGAATTTACTCGATAAATATATACTTCTCCTGGAAAGACATAAAGTTTTGTTGTAGAGGAATGTAATGATTAGACGTTTATGGTTTCAGCGAAGTTGCACAATAACACTGTTTATGCTCAATATTGTTTACAATGACATAAAAATAAGCTTACATTATAGAGAAAAAAATTATCGTTCATTCAATACCAAGCGACGTAAACTTTATTTTCCAAGTCAATTGATTTACAGGACCGATTTACTATATGCGTTATTTTGTACAAGGCAATCCATTCATATATTCACGTGAAAAGTATTTCTTCAATATACTTCTATTTTTCCTAAAGATTCCAGTCGTTCAAAGAATCTGAATATCGTTTTTTTTTAGCATTATGCCTTTGAAGAGGTTTTATTGTTGAATAAACGATTCCCATCTCTGCAGGCTTTCAATGACTTGAAGCATACAAGAGTTAAATTTGAATTTTCTGAAAAATGTTTCCTTAAATTTATGCACGAAATAAATAATACCGTTTTGATGTAAACGTATGCATTAGAACTAAATTTCAATTACTGTACAGGCTGTCCCAAATTCGAGGGCAAGCATGGGGATCTCGCTTATTATAAGAGATAGGATATAGGTTTAAATTCGGCACTTTTGCTAAATTCGATGCCGAGTAATAATCTGAAAAGAAATTTGAGCTAACTCAAATGGATTTGGTTTTATGCTCAAAAAACTAAAAATTTCGATTTTCGTTTTTCGCGTTTGGCCACCTTATTATTAGGAATTTTCAAAATTCGATTAAACATTATTAAGGCACCTTTTTACGCATAATACTAATACGGTATTAAAAATATTATGTGACGTTTCGTTTATTCTGAACCATCATCAGGTTTATTTTTTCTTATGGGGGTTAAGATATATTTTTATGTCGTTGGATGGAGAATATTATGCTGATTTTAGCAATATATAACACTTTATGGTTTGATCGACTGCGAACTGAAATGATGAGAAAAATACGAAGAACAAGATTCCGCCTTCTGGGATCCAGCAAGGAATAATTACAGTAGTTCTACTTATTTAATTTATTAAACTCGTTAGAACATCCAAAAAAATATAAAAACATTTAAACAATTTAAAAAAAAAACATTAACAAACAACTCAAACAGGTATGTCTATGTAACACGGTCATAATAGCGACAACGCAAATTTATCGATAGATAACAACAAAATAATTACACAGACAAACAAATAAAAATTATTGTAATAAATGTTCGAACAAGTTTCCTCCTTCTTGAATACAGTAACGAATTCTTCTTCTACAATTGTTTACGCTTCTTTGAATGGTTCGCCTGGGAATTTGACGAAGTTCATTAACAACCCTATTCTGGAGTTCTTCTATATTTTGCGGTGGCGTCTTATAAATCATATTTTTTAAATAGCCCCAGAGGAAGTAATCTAAAGGGGTTAAATCTGGACTTCTTGATGGCCACCTAAGTGGTCCCCTATTTCCCATCCATTTATCAGGAAATTCGCCGTTAAGACATTCACTTATTATCGCAGCATTATGAGGAGGAGTTCCGTCCATTTGCCACCAGAGAGTCCATCTTTCGTTTAGGGGAACATCATCCAAAAGGTCTGATATTTCGTGTGTTAGAAATGCGAGGTAGCGTTGAGACGTTAGGATACCTTCGTAAATAATTGGCCCAAGGAGCCTATCCTTCCAGACTCCAACCCACACATTAAAGCACCGGTGGCCTTGTCCTCGCATTTGCCTGTTAATTCGTGGATTTTCAACGGACCAGTAGTGCTCGTTATTACGATTAAACATTCCATTAGTGGAAAAATTGCACTCATCCGTCCAAATTATTTGATTGAGAAAGTTGCGATTTTCCAGCATTTTGGTATTAAGTTGGTGACAAAAATCCAACCGTCTCATATCGTCCCCAGGCCGAAGAGTTTGACTAACGTGTAACTTAAATGGTTTATAACGGTGTTGCTTTAACACTCGCCAAACTGTCGTTTTTGGCACTTCAATAGTTTGCTCTATTTCTCTGGTAGATGTCGAAGGATTTTCTTGAACCTAAGATGGATAACATAAAGTCATAACTCTCCAAAAAAAATGTCTACTGAAATTAGCAGAGAAGTGAGTGGAAATTCTTATAATTAGTATAATACTGACAAATAGTACCTGATGTAATATTTCTTCTTCGGCATCTCTGTCTAGTCTGCTACCACATGCATTTCGAGGTTTCTGAAATCCAAATTCTCGCAAATTTTGGTCTAATTTAAAAAAATATCTCTGGTTTGGTTGCTGCCTCTCCGGATATTCCTCTAAATATCTTTGTTCGGCTCTGACACTATTTCTATTGCAGCTATAAAATATCCTTATTATGTCTCGTTTTTCTGAATTTGAAAACATTCTAAAGAAACTTGCAAATTTTAAAGCACTAACACGAAGGATCTTGCAGTTATTACCTTTTTCACAATTAGAAAATGACATGACAAAAGCCAACTCCTGAGTTTTGTTTGATTCATGGGTATCGCGATAATGTAATATTTAGTTTTTAATTTAAGAGTATTTTAGTTCGCAGTCGATCAAACCATGAAGTGTTATATATTGCTAAAATCAGCGTAACATTCTCCATCCAACGCCATAAAAATATGTCTTAACCCCGATAAGAAAAAATTAACCTGATGATGGTTCAGAATAAACAAAACGTCGCATAATGTTTTTAATATCGTATTAGTATTGTGCGTAAAAAGTTGCCTTAATAATGTGTAATCGAATTTTGAAAATTCCTGATAATAAGGTAGCCAAACGCGAAAAACAAAAATCGAAATTTTTAGTTTTTTGAGCATAAAACCAAATCCATTCGAGTTAGCTCAAATTTCTTTTCAGATAATTACTCGGCATCGAATTTAGCCAAAGTGCCTAATTTAAACCTATATCCTATCTCTTATAATAAGCGAGATCCCCATGCTTGCCCTCTAATTTGGGACAGCCTGTACATATCAAAAATACCTGGTGTGATACAACACACGACCTTTCGAAGTGGTAGTAAAATGTTTTTTTCGCACTGGCATATAATGACACTATTTTATAAACTGTAGATATATTTTCGCCGTTCGGAAAGTGATATTCTTAGTGGGAAATCATCATCAATTTAATCATAGTTAACAGCCACGAGAACCAACAGGAGGTTCAGAACTGAAATCTCGGCACAGGCACCGTAACACAGCATGTGAGCTTCACTGCTTGCTTCTACCTTATGCTTTGTGAATCGCTGTATTGTTCACGTAATATATTGTAGTTCATGGAACACTAAAAGAGAGAGCCAAAGGGTATGGAACAGATTCTGGACCCAGAACTTTATTGTTTTGTTATCAAGTTGATGCACACTAAAAACTTTAACCTTCGCACCCTGCATTTGGGTTCCGAAAACCCCAATGAATATTTTCCTTATAAAATTGTAAATGCTGTGCTTGGCTGCAAAACCGGTCGTGTAAATTCAGTTTATACCTCTCACCACCTTCCAACGCGTCGGTTCCGGTAGAATGACTACTTAAAGCAGAATTGGGTCCGCTGTACCCCAGTGCGCAGTGTAATGAATCCGTCTTGATCATTTGTTTTATATTATTGCAGTTTTGTAATCAATAGTGAGCTTATTTAGTATAGATTTTTTGGAGTATTAACTATTGTTATTTTTGTAGCTTGGATACGCAAGGGTGGCTTTCAATACAGGGCCTAGTGATGCTGAATGAACTCGAAAATCTTTTACTTGAAAGTGACACCGAAAATGATTCTTTTGAGCTATCTGATAGAGGGAATTCTGAAAATGAAGCAGCAGAAATGCGAATAATGAACAATGTTGTAAACGACGTTGTAAGCTCTAAGATGACAAGCATAGCTTCCTTTGCAACAAGGTTTGTACAACTTTTGTTGTTTCAGTAACAATAACACTCACTATATCTTCATCGAAAAATACGTTGAAGAAATTAATTCGGATGTTTACTAAATAAGTCATCACAATTTGATCTGTTCGGTCTACGGAATGGACTACAAGTGAAAATGTTTCAGAAAAATATCGGAAACTGGTAACTAAATAACTTTACTGTGTTCTTTGCCTTCAATCTCATTTCCGTATTGCGTGCATCTATAGTATCTTCTAAGGAGACTGCTTAGACGTCAAATCAGGAGCCCTTACATATTTTAGTTAACTTCGGCATTTTCAGATACTAACCTAACCTGAGAATATTGTATATTTTTTCAATTTGTAATAATAACAACAAAAACAAAACACCTGATGGCTCTTTTCATTCTTTCTCAGTAGGAGAATTTTCAAATTCAGGGCCAGGCATACGTTCTACTGAGAAGCACTTCAGAAAGAATTTCAATTGTTGCATCTAGCATAAGAAGCAATAGTGCGCGAAACGACATGCAACTCAAAGTCAAAACCACGCAAGTGTTCTGGGAACGAGGTGTTAGTTCTCAATTTGAAAATGCTCATTTTTATAACAATGCTGTAGACATTTATTTCAATAATGTTACAAGGGTTCATTATGATATTACACCGAGGGGAAAAAATTACACCACCCTATTTGGGCGGTTAACGTAAGATAATATTTACGACTTACCTTCGGATACAAACTCGCTCATTCAACAATTTGAAGATGTTAACAAATCACAAGATTCTAAACAATTGAAAAATTTATGCCAAGCACAATAGGACATTTGAAACAAGAAATCCATCGTAAACCGAATGAGGAAAAATTCTAGTCTGTGAAATACGCGTTTGAAACTTGGAAAAGCTTTTTAGTAATTTGAAAATTTCTGCCAAAGAGACTTTAAATTATTTTAAGCAATTATGTACCAAAGTTTTACCTGAATACTTTTCCGTCACAGGAAAGATGAGGGATTAAATCACTTTTATTTTACTATATAGGTACCTCAACTCCACCCTTTCCTTTAATTACCCGTAATCAACATAACGTATTATTTAAATAAATTGTATAACAACAAATTCCTATCATTTTCTAATTAGTTCATTACCCAATGTTAAATTTAGGGAGATATAGGTAAAACAATTAGGTGTAGAAAATGACTAAATAACCTTTCCTTTAATTAACCCTAAGTATTTCGCGTAATTACATATTGATTATTGTTATTCCTCAAATATTCTAATAAAATGTAGACAATTACGGGATTGCTATCAGTGTACTAGCATTTTGCAAACGATACTCATCTATCAAACACCAATTGTGAATTTATGATTGTGTCTAAAAATGCCTAAACCAAGAAAAAGTGTTTGCTCCAAGAAGAAGTAGGAGTGTGATACTAAAAAGGGCGAGAGAAGCGTAATTACCTGTATACAACCTTATTTTATTGAAATATTCCCTTTGTTATAGTTTATTAAAATGTCCTGTAATTATCATATGTAAAAAAATTATGTACAATTCACTATTAGCAAATTTATGAAAGTGGCCCTACATTTTTTTTGTTATTTTTCAAATGACAGAATATGTAAAAAAAATTATAAGGTAGATTTCTTTTATTGATAAATTCCGTTTAGAGGAAATTGGGTAATATTTCAACAGAAGCTTGCATCCAACCTCGTTCGGAAGTCGAACCTTGTAGCATCAGCTTCCATAACAATGATGACGAAGACCTGTTGGTGTCCGATACTGATAATTGTCATGAAATGGTGAGAGACGCAGATACTGAACCAGAAGACCAATTTGATGTTTCTTTTGATGAAGACAGTTTAGATGCTTCATTATTGTTGGAAAACGATACAGAATCAGATTCCACCCAGAAACACAATTTATCAGGCCCCAGGGTCATAGATATAAAATATTTCTTGAATGTGTTAAAATCACTAAAGCACGTTGTTTTTGGTTGTTCCTTTTTTGATATAAATGTCATATCAGAAAGATATAAGGATTAGAATGTACGCTTATGTAATACATGCGGAAAGCCAGATGTGGGCACTGATGCTTCTTTTGGTTCAACAAACTGCGCTGCCTTTATTGGTGCTGTATCAATTGGGATTGGGTATACCCAATTAGCTGAGATTGTTGCAGCAATGGATATACCACAAATGTCTAACGGCACATATTTAAAATACCACAACAGCATTTTACACTCGGTCCATAATTTAAACCAACAATTAATGAACAAAGTTGCAAACGAAAAAGCCGAATCCGCAGAAGAAAAAAATGAGAGGAACATTCGAATAATATCTGTGATAGCAGACGGAGCTTGGGGGAAAAGAAATTATTCTGCACTTTCTGCAGTTGTAAGTTATAATGAAATCTTTTTTTTTATTATAAAAGGTATTTTCAGGCATCCATAATCGCAGCTAAATCAAAAAAGCTTTTTATATGGGTGTAAAAAACAAATATTGCTGTTTGTGTGGCAGAGGCCATGACGTGGATGATCATGAATGTTTCCGGAACTGGAGACTAAGTCTTCCACTGCATTGGAATCTAGCATTATTTGCGAAGGATTTGCAGAATCAATTTCTTGGCATAACCTAGTTTATGGCCAATTGATTGTGACGGCGACAATAGCGTAAACATTTAACACAAACTTCCCCGTACGGTCCGTCATTTTATATAACGAAAATAGAATGTCGGAATTATTTGCTTCGTAATTGCATCAATGAACTCAACGATCTTAGTAAAGACTGTCGATATCCAAAAAGGCGAAGAGATTATGTGTGCAATCCTTCAACTTTAGGCCGTTTCCGTAATGCAGTTGTGAAAGCGTTAACGTACCCCAAAGTTTAAAATGGACCCATCGATAGCAAAATTGAAAGTTTGAAGAAAGATATATTAAATTTCCCTTTACATATTCTAGGCAGATACGACCAATGATAAGAATATTTTTGTAATGGCACTAAGAAGAACGAGGTAATAAAAATATTTTGAATAATATTAGTGTGTTAATTGAGGAGGATTTGGTAGATGTATATTTAGATTGCGGCATGTTGCCAGTAATAAACACCATTGTAGAAAGGCTAGCAGACCAAGCATCTAGTTTGCTCTACGATACCGATACAAATCCAGCAGAAATATATAATTCAGTAATTAAAAAATATTATTAATTTTATTAAACACATAAATAAAAAGTTTACCTCGAGTAGGATTTGAACCTACGACCTGTACTTTGCTACCGCGCTAATCAGCTGCGCCATCAAGGTTCAAGCCCCAATCGATGTAAACTTTGTCTTTATGTATGTAGAACGGATGTAAATTCTAAATATAATGAGATTACAATCAAATTACTTATATTAATGGAATGTGAGCCTGCAATATCGCAATGATTCACACATACCAAAGCAACTTGACTAATATTAAATTATTATAATATAATTCAGTAGTTGCGAAATTTGTAGGAGGCAAAAGAGTCAATTTTTCTTTAAAAAATTCGTACCAATTGAGATGTGTAATGGCCGCGATCTCTTTTAATAGCGAGGGAGGTTTATTATCGCTTTTGCATTAAACTCCCAAATTAATCGTCGTAGAAAGAAAATAACAAAATGTGTGAATTATTTTAATAACGTTCTCTTTTATGGAAACTTCTTCTTTAAAGGCGGATAATGATTATGGATTGGCAAAAGAATCCATCACACCCGATCCTTCAAAGATGAGTACGAATTGGGCGTTAGTCAATTTTTGATTTGTTTGGAAAATATCGACAAAAAAAAGATTGAAGAAGGTACCTTGACCCAATCAAAAAGTGATTTTCGTAAAGTAGAACATAAGAAACGTTTATTTTATTTTGCCACCATAATGTCCTTTATTTTATTTTGCCACCATAATGTTCTTTATTTTATTTTGCCACCATAATGTTCTTTATTTTATTTTGCCACCATAATGTTCTTTATACGCCTCCAAATTCGGGCGTAATGTGGTCTTTATAGCACGAAAATGTCATTGATGCTAAGCAGTATGATTGACAGCAAACACATGACATGATATATAATAGCAATATCACAGTATCTTAGTAACAACAAATTAGCCTACTGTCGACTTTATTTCACTGCACTTACATTTAAAAACTTGCCGAAAATACTGAATCTTTTTAAAATTTTGTTTCAGTTTCATGGCGCAAAATAAAATAAAACATTGTAAGGCATAATTGTAGATTATGGCTCTCAGGAATATAAAATGCTTCACGTCAGGCTTTTAACATTCCTCGAGCTATAATCTTCTGATTATTTAATATAAATATCTATTATACGCCTCCAAATGCGGGCTTAATGTGGTCCTATAGCACGGAACTTATTGATGCTAACAGCATGATTGACAAACGACATGATATATAATAGCAATATCACAGTATCTTAGTAACAACAAATTAGCCTACTGTCGACTTTATTTCACTGCATTTGCATTTAAAAACTTGCCGAAAATACTGAATCTTTTTAAAATTTTGTTTCAGTTTCATGGTGCAAAATAAAATAAAACATTGATGTACCACGGGCATAATTGTGATTATGGTCTCAAATATAAAAGTCCGCTTCACGTCAGGCTTTAACATTCCTCGAGCTATAATCTTCTGATTATGTTAATATAAATATCTATTATACGCCCAAATGCGGGCTTAATGTGGTCTTTATAGCACGGAACTGTCATTGATGCTAAGCAGCATGATTGACCAAACACGACATGATATATACAATATCACAGTATCTTAGTAACAACAAATTACCTTGTCGACTTTATTTCACTGCATTTGCATTTAAAAACTTGCCGAAAATACTGAATCTTTTTAATATTTTGTTCCAGTTTCATGGCGCAAAATAAAATAAAACATTATAAACCACGGCATAATTGTAGATTATGGCTCTCAGAATATAAAAGCTTGTCGGACTTTTAACATTCCTCGAGCCATAATCTTCTGATTTTGATAATATAAATATCATTATACGTCCAAATGCAGGCGTAATGTGGTCTTATAGCACGGAAATGTCATTGATGCTAAAGCATGATTGACAGAAACACATGACATGATATTATATAATAGCAATATCACAGTATCTTAGTAACAACAAATTAGCCTACTGTCAACTTTATTTCAATTTGCATTTAAAACTTGCCGAAAATACTGAATCCTTTTAATATTTTGTTCCAGTTTCATTAAAATAAAATAAACATTTGTAACAGGCATATGTAGATTATGGTCTCAGGAATATAAATTGCTTGCGTCGGGCTTTAACATTTCGATCCATAATCTTCGATTATTTAATATAAATATCTATTAACGAATACAATTTTAAAATATCAAACTGCGTAAAACAATGTGCACTTCAAAACTATTTTCTCTACAACGTTTTTAAAGGAATACGTATATTACCATCAACAATGATTCAAATGCAATTGTAACCTTAATAAAATTAAATTATCGCAAATGGTAATAACAATAATGTAGTTAAAGTATAAAATAAAGTGCCGTTGACTCATCAGTAGATTGAGATATTCAATTAACGCACCTGAAATACTGCCTGCGTTTCAATAGCTTCATTATTTTACTTATTAATTAAAAAAATTATGTATTAATTATAAAAAATATAATTAACTGCATGCTCAGGATGTTATCTTTGTCAGGAAAATAACAAAACCCTAAAAGGAACAATAATAATTTTCTATAAATAACAAAAATTAACAATGTGCAATTAAGTTTATTTACTCAATAAATGGATGGTTAAAGAGTAAGAAAGGTTTTAAAGCTAAGCTTAAAAATATAATTTACCACATAATTCCAGCATAATAGTTTCTATAGACAGCTTCCTGTGATTAACTACGGATGCGGAACGGTCAATCAAGATGAAACGTTTCTACTTCTTTCTTCTTACTCTTGATGTCTTATTAATTAAAATTGCATTAATATGATATTATTTGAGTGAAGAAAACTTGTGTAAATAAGTAACTTAAGAGCCATTTAAATATAAATATAAGTATTTAATGAATATACATATTAAGTACGTAAAATAAAATGGAAAGGTAGAAGTGAGGTAAAGTGCCTAAAAACAGGTTTAGCTAAAACATAATGAATTACAAAATAACTCACCACCAAAATATGATGGCACCTCTATAAAAATTAAGTAAAAACCATTATGACAATACTACTGTAAACATTCTGCAGCAAGTGAAGAAAAAATAGAGGCTTTCAAATTGCTTCTCTAAATTAAGATTGTCACACAATGATCAGGTCAATTTTACAAGAAAATATTTATATAATATTACACCCAAAATATATGTTCTATGAAATGCAATTAGTTGCCTTTCTCAAATTTTACATGTAAATAATTAAAAACTCCTCTAATTTTACGCCAAATAAATTAATGATCTTAGATTAACGTATTTTTTAATACAACCACAAAAAAGGTTGTTACACAATTAAACTATTTCAACAATTTTCAAGTTAAAAGTCACTACATGCTGACTCATTATAGATGAAGAAAAACGTTTTTTAGCAAGTTGGCCTGACGGACTAGTAGAAGAAGATGCAGTGGTGGAAATAAAAATCTTTTTAAAAAGCGGCGATATTGATCCTGTGGAGGCATGTAAGGTAAATTTAATTAATTATTGTATTGTAGATTCCGAAAACAACAAAATTAAATTAAATAATTACTGTGGTAGTTATTATCATCAGGTGAAAGGAATTTTACATATTACCAAACCAGGCAAGTGCTAGTTTATTGTCTACACTGCAACATGAATCCATGTTGAAGAAATTGAAAGGTACGTAGTAACAATAAATGCTTTGAACATTAAATGAAGCAATATGTTTTGTTTTTATTGGGAGGATCATTTTGTAATGAGCCAGAAAAATTAGTAAGCTGAATAAATTTTTATTAATTTAAAATTATGCAAATAATAATTTATACAACAATTTATTCAATTCTAGAATCCAGATATGCGAACAAACATTACGCTTGCGTACGAACCAGCCCCTTCTCTATATGTGCAAAATACATAGCGTCTAATTTACCAAAACACGACTTCTATACGAAGTATATGCGAAATGTTATTAATTCATGGTCACTGCGTATATACACCATGTGCGTTAGCGAATGTCTAGTATTTTTCCTTTAGAACCCTAACTGTTCCTTCCGATCTTATCCTGACGCACTATCCTTAATCTCATGCATACATACGGAATGTATGTATTAAATCCATGACTGTGTAAGGAGTTATGAAATTTCCCTTCGGAAATGAAATACGTGGCCTTTCCCTTTTTATAATTCGACACTTCTCTTGCAGAATACTTCTCTGTAAGCGTTCCTCTGTTGTATTACTACACCAGTGTTCCTGAATTTCTGTTAAAATGTCTCCTTATTCGAGAAAATATAAAATCATGACCAGCGCTCTTAAAGCAATTTTCTATACAAATTGAACTTATTTTTCTAGTATTACAATATTCCAAAATACGCCTTTTTTACAATTTATAAACACAAATAGTTCAAATACCTGTCGATTCCTGTCACCGAAACCCTTTTAAAAAGTTAATCAAACGTAAAAGAGGGGCTAACAACCTGTACTAAAAGTGGGCTATTTGCTGAGTAACACCGGCGGTAACCCCAGTCCTAATATCAAGCTTTTTAAGTAGAAAACGGGCTTAAATCCATGTCTGGAGAGCTCAAATGGTTGCAATACCTATGACACTTTTTAGAATAAAACCATATCCAAGTCATTCTAAGCATTTTCGGTTGACCGCTGTTGGCTGTAAATATCTAAAACCCAGAACGTTAATTTTAGTCAGCTGAGGCATCCCTTGGCTGTAAAAGATAATAAACATCCAACTACCTGTATAGATAATTCCAGACGAACAAATTCTAAGTATTTATGGTTGACCGCTTTGGCTATAAATATCTAGAACCCAGAACGTTACTTTCAGTCAGCTAAGACATCCCTTGGCTATAAAAGATAGCAAAAACTAAACCCTCTGTATACTAATATCCTGTCCTCATTAAGAACTACCTGTATAATTAAATCCAGAATTCCGAAAATACTCCATTATCAACTAAAAGTGAAAATTAATTCAAAATTGAATTAAACAAGGTTGGCTTTGTAATAAAACGAATACGTTTCAATAAGTAGATTATTTAATTTCCTATGTAAACAATCTGATTATATGTTAACGTAATTAAAACGTAATTGAAACCATCCTTTTATTAAATAATTGACAAAGTATTCCCGGTATTATCGAAACTTTCCATTTATATAAATTCTATTCACATCAATTGACATCTGTTGCATATTTTACTATTGGTAAAATGCAAACAAATTGAGAAACTAAATATCCCGGTATTAAATTAACCGTTTCAAACATAAGTAATAATTTAATTTGCTTTTCCCATTATCGTGTGTATATAAGAATGAATTATCGCAGACGTTGTAGTAATTATAGGTACATTCACATTACGCATGCAATCAAGGCCACTCTTATTGTGCTGACATTGATCTAGTTTTGTAAGAGCATTAATTCCCTATTACGATTACACTGAAACCTATCCAGACCGAAAGATTAGAATAATTGCATCGACTTAATTATTTACCTGTTCCACCCGCAGTTCGGTATCAACGTTAACCTCAAACCCTGATTTGTACTTAGCTAAATCAACATTATAAAAGTAAATAATACTTACCCATTTAGTGTAATTATCCAAATAATCTTGAGAAAAGGCCAGTATAATTATATACAAACATTCTTTTCAAAATAACCCCGTAATAAACTAGAATCACAAAACAACGCGCCATTTGCTGTTTGAACATATTACATATGATTGTATTACAAACCAGTACCAATCCACAAAAATCCCTAGTAGAATAAAAGGGACATTCCACAACATCGCGAGGCCGGCTGTGTTGGGGTCTACCGAAGCAACGGGCGTTTCACAACCAGGAATAATATTTAATTTTTACCTTCCAGAATTATTTTATTTTATTGTTGAACATTTATAATCTTTGAATATATGTATAAAACCTTCGTTTTTACCTTATTTAGGTTACATGGGTCTAAGAATCCACGAACCCCCTCACTGTTGCTAGTATAACAGGCAAATATAACAAAATCTCCATGATAGGGGAACTAATTAACGTATTAGTCATTGGGGCATTACAGTATCGTAAAAAAATTAGAAGAATTTTATTACCGGAATTAGTGGATCCACGCAATCGTCGTAATTTATATCTTCGAACTGTACATTTGACCAATTAAATTTTAAATTGTTTTGTTTGTTTACCTCTATAATTTGTTTACAATACAATAGAATAATTAATTGTTTTATTTTAATTTTTACTGATACGAATACGTTATAATTTAATAAGGTGCATACATAAAGTACATACCATTTTCGATATTTTAATTTAAATAATAATTTAAAGGATTAAAAGTTAATCCGATTACGTTTGTGTTCCAATATAAATAGGTACTGGCTAAGGAATACCTAAAATCTTTGTGCTCCCGGGTTATTTAATGAGCAGACCATGCTGCTATATTTTCTAATGGAATTTCTACCTTATTGACATCAGAATATTTATCGTTTCTATGTTTTAAATAGTAAATTATAAATCTACAATGTTTTCAAAATTTTAACAGTTCGTATTCCGAACCTATGTCTGAATATACGGCTTTTTGAAAATATCATCAGTTATAAAAATATTCAAATTTAGTCCCTACTGGGAAAAACATTCAATAAAAAATTATAGAAATTAAAATTAAGAAAAACCCATATTCAAATATTTAGGAAGGTTTCGGGACTATTTTGACGTCTTACGCGTTTCTCTAAAGTTTCAGATAGCTTTGTAATAATATAAACAGTTAGAACGTTTTTAATATTGCTCTTATGGGGTTTGATCTGTTGTCTAAGTATTTATCAAGACTCCCCTTAAGCTGCAATCAAAAGTAAAGCAAAAAAAAACACCTGACAAATCTCTGTACCTTACAGGTTTGGTACATTTTGAATATATTTTAAATAATTTCTGCTCATAATTACAATGGTAAGGCCTAGATGTTTGGCAAAAAGTCCTTATAGGTAACGCCAATAAGGGAAATGCCTAGAAATTATTTTGAAGTTCGTAACTCGACTGATGGGGAGTAACTGCTAAGAAGAAACAAAAATTCATTCTATCTCGGAAAATTTGGTGATGAGCTATAACTTTGAATTTTTTCAGAGCTTAGGTGGTACCGCACTATTTTGCATTTTGATATTTTTCCGTATCTCTCATAATAAGGTATGGGGGAGGCCAATGCATTTTCTAATATTTACATATTAATATCTCCTGAAATACTCAGTGGATTCCAATATCCTTGGTCTGATTTGAAAACTAATTTATAACCTTTTGAAAGGTGCTTTTTGTTTGACAGACGGTTACCTGGATTAAAATTATCTAAATTTTAGTAAAAATTCCTTCGAAATATCTGCATCCGCTCTCGATTTACATGAAAATGTTAAAACCGGAACAAGTTACCTTTGGAGGGAAGACAAATCACATATACATGGTAACCGACGTAATTTAACGTTCAGGAACGCGCGGCACGGAGTGACACTTCGCGCATTTATATTTACACCCACTTGTACTTTTCAGTAGCTGCCTAATATTTCTTCAGTATTCGCTGAGGTATATTGCTTTCTAGAGTGCGTGTTTGTTTAATTTTTGAATAAATTGGGCTTGCGGAGTATCACTCCGCCCGCGCGTATATATTTTGAAAATGCTTACTGGTTATACAAGTAAGTTTTATGCCTTTTTTACCAATTTTTGTGGCTGAAACTGAAAGAGAGCGACAAAGAATCTGTGGTGGATGATGAAAGTGAGGAGAGCAGGGGAAGTGATATAGAAACAGATGTAGAAATGGCAGACGAAGTGACATGAATTGGAATCCCGCGTTTTATTGAAAAGAAATAAACAAACCCAACAAAATGGTACAAACAAGTACCCAGACAAAATGTGGGATTTCAAGCGTATAATTTGATAAAGCATCTACCTGGAAGTGAAGTTGTAGTACGCCGATTAAAACAATCAGTCGTTAGATGTAAACATTTTTTTATTGATCACATGCTAAATGAAATTGTAACTAACGCTAACAAACATATTAGTCAGCAAAGAAAATTATGAGCGTGAAAGCGATGAAAAACCAACAGACCCTTTAGAGCTTCAAACCGTCTTTGGTTTATTATATCTCACGGCAGTTATAAAGTCGGGTAGAGTAAATTTAAAGTAGTTGCGATGTACATCTGGCTTAGGGGTTGAAATATGTAGATTACCTTTTTCTACAAAAAGGTTTAGGTTTTTATTGCAACATCTAAGTTTCGACGACATGCATACACGGCAAGAGAAGGATGCTTCAGACAAATTAGTTCCCATAAGAAATATTTTTGAAAACTTCGTAGAAAACTACGATTTAAAATGTATGCACTTGGAGATGCAAAAACATTGTTTGCTCTTAATATGGGGGTTTACGTAGGACGGCAACCCAGTCAACCCTTTGCTGTCATTAATTCTGCCAAAGATGTTGTGATGAGACCTTGCAAACCTGTAAATAATTGGTTTACAAGTGTATCCTTATTAGAGCAAAAAGTTAACTTTACTTGGTACTATTAGGAAAAAGCTGACAGATATTCCTAGAGAATTTGCAAATGCTGTTGTAACATTTTATATATATAATGCTCCTTTCTCGTAGGTGCAATATGTATTGCGCCCTTCTGGTTTGGTAACCCAACGCGGTTTTATTTTGCCTCGGCTTTGCTCAATTGTGTTTATTTTATAAACGGGGTGTGGTTCATATTAAGTACTGGATGGGCTTAACACTGTCACCTTAAATAAATACCTTAAAGCGTTTTTAAAATGTATATTAAATAAATATCAACAATAAACAAAAAGTAATTAACAAATGTATTGGGACTTCTTGTTCCTGGTCATGGCGGCTCGTTCTCCTGGTGGGCGGCATGTCACTGTGTGCGTAGTCGCTTCTGTGAACAGAGATATTCTTTGTAATCTATTCCTTACCTAAGAGGTAAAATTCAGGTTACGGTCCTGTATTTACAGTAGCGAGAACGTTATCCTTGATACCGTTGTTGGTCGGAGGCGCCAGCGCAATAAACTCGAGTCGTTGTATTGTATTGATACCACGGACAGGTTATTTCTTCGTTTTCCTCCACCTCTAATGGAGACAGGTCGGCTTTTATTTCATAGTCCTCGTGTAGGCCATGAATTCCACTCAAGCTTAATCTTCTATCTGGTTTCTTTCGTGTAAACTGCGCTACGGTTTGTAGCCAAGTGGTCCACTCGCTGGCGGTTGTTTTGTTTCCAGGTTTCCGAGCCGGGGTAGTAAAAAGTTCTTGGTGTCCCTTTACCGGCGTCTGGAGTTTCCCGACCGCGGACAGGGGCAGTCGCGTGATAATACACCTTCTTTGCTGCATCTCGAGCAAAAAGCTTTAAATGGTTCTCTAGACCTCTCTTTGAAGTGTCCACATCTCCAGCAGACGGTGGAGCGGTCATACGGGGTGGTGATAGGTGTTGGAACGGTTTTAGTGGTGTTGATTTCACGGGGACGGTGTGCTGGTGTGTCAGGAGCTGGTGTTAGACCACTAAAGTGTACCTTCTGGCGGTTTGGACTGGGAGACGGCGAGTGCGTCCTCGGAGGTAGCATTTCGAATTGGGTGGCCAACTCGAGAAGTTCGGTCAGGTCTTTGAAATCTCTCTGGCGGATGTAATATTTATATTCCACCCTCAGGTTGTCATACATACGTTGTAACTGTTCCTCTCTTGACATGTTTCCATGGCGTCGCATTAGGGTCAGGACGGCAGTCACGTATTCGGTGGCTTTTTCTCGGGGTTTTTGCAATCTATTGCGGATTTCCTCCTCTAGTTGAAATTGATGTCGCGGTGGTAAAAATTGTAATTTAAAACTGACCAAGAAATCTTTCCAGGTCGTCCAGGATTGTTGATGGTTTCTGTACCATAACAGGGTGCTTTCCTTTAATAATTCCGGAAGGGCGAGTAATAGGTCACGGTCGGTGATGTTGTAGCAGGTTTGTAATTCCTCTACTCTTTCCAAGAAAGAAATCGGATCGCTGATACCGTCCTATTTCACACCCCATTTGCGTATTCTATCGCAAATATCGGCGCGTCTGGTTCCGGTAATGTCTAGGTGTTCGCCAGCTGGTGGTGATGGTATCGGAGCGGCTAATGTTAGTATTTCTGGTGTCAGTGTGGTTACTTGTCCTTCTCCGGTGCGTAGGTATTTTATTATCCTGGCTCGAAGTGCATCTACATTTCCTCCTGTCTCTAGTTTATATTTCCTAGCTTTTGTTGCTAATTCATCCTTCTTAAGATGGTAAATCCATCCCACTCTGGTGTCAGTATCTCCAGAGTCCCTCGGTATACTCATCCTGTAACAGACAGATTAGTGTCTCTGGAAAACAAAAATATGTGATTACTGGTACTTCTGCGGTCTTTTTGGAATCTGTAAACGGAAAATTATTTAAGGTGTTCAGTGTTTTTCGAGCCTCACGTTGGGCGCCATATGTAACATTTTATATATATAATGCTCCTTTCTCGTAGGTGCAATATGTATTGCGCCCTTCTGGTTTGGTAACCCAACGCGGTTTTATTTTGCCTCGGCTTTGCTCAATCGTGTTTATTTTATAAACGGGGTGTGGTTCATATTAAGTACTGGATGGGCTTAACACTGTCACCTTAAATAAATACCTTAAAGCGTTTTTAAAATGTATATTAAATAAATATCAACAATAAACAAAAAGTAATTAACAAATGTATTGGGACTTCTTGTTCCTGGTCATGGCGGCTCGTTCTCCTGGTGGGCGGCATGTCACTGTGTGTAGTCGCTTCTGTGAACAGAGATATTCTTTTAATCTATTCCTTACCTAAGAGGTAAAATTAGGTTACGGTCCTGTATTTACAGTAGCGAGAACGTTATCCTTGATACCGTTGTTGGTCGGAGGCGCCAGCGCAATGAACTCGAGTCGTTGGTTGAGAAAATCAATATCGTGCTTAGACTTTAGTAACTCTGGAGCGCTGAAGCGAGTATGTCCTACTCCCGGGAAATAATACACGCGAAATGCGCGTATGCAAACGCGAGATCTCGGGACGGTCTTTCTTTAATTATAACCGGTTTGATTAGGCAATTAGATTATTTATCTAACCGAATTAATTACGGATCTCTATACTAAGTTTAATTATCTATAAACAATCAAGGGAACAAAATACTTGATATTAAAACTACTCTAATAGGTTTACGTAAATATAGATAATCTACGTACTATCTAATTTATTTACAAACAATCTCGCACCAGGTGTTTACGATGGTTATATGGACTACAAATTTATACACAGGTTTCGGGTGTACTCTCCTGCGATTAAAGACACCGTGTACTGGTTATCGTGTTTGTCTGTATGTATGAGTTTCGAGCGGGATTTCAGTAATGCTCAGAAGACGTAGGCGACGGCCTGTCTTTACTGGATATACTAAGAGAAAGGTCGTAGGTCTTTACAGCCCTGTAACAACCCTTCACCCTCAGGTATTACGTCGGGTTACCCTGCGTGATACTCTAGGTATTAGTGTACTTTGTATGGCCGAGTGTCGACGGATCTACCCTTAGGGGCACTCTAGGTGTTAGTGTACTTTGTATAACTCCTGGAGGCTCAGCCCGGAGTTATTTACGGTCTGTAGTGTTTGATTGTAAATTGTCAGATTGTATAACTTTACAACTTACGTGTCTATCAATAGCAGTACAGGATTAAACTTTAGGTTGCCCGGTGCGTCGTGGTGCGCGTTATCATCCGATCGCGATGGACTCTTCGACGGTGAATAACAGGTCGGTGCTTACTCAAAGGTACGGTGGCGGCTGCTGGATATCGGCTTGACTTGAATCGACTTTGATTCATCATCCTTTTTCACGCGCGTCGCGGGTTTATAAAGGTGCATCTGTGGGCGGCTACCGTGCGGGGGATGCCGTTATGCGATTGGTTGTAATCGTTCTGACGTGCAAAAACTTACGGTTTCTTAGAAATACACGTCAGCGGCGATAAATAAATTATTCGTTGTGCAATATCGCGTAAACTTTTGAAATCTTACATATAGGATGGTCCGCAAATAATTTATTCTAAAAAGCATACGTAAAGGACGCTGGTTCTTTACACTGTTACACCCTATAAATTCTAGCATGAAGTGGCTACCCCTGTCTCATACATTCTATAACGGGATAAGAATATGTTAATATCCAGTACTCACAGAAATGATAACGTCGATGAAAGTACAACAAAACCGGATATTATTCTGGATTAAAATTCATCTACAGGAGGTGTAGATGCTTTAGACAAATTATGCGCTACTTACAACTGCACACGAAGCACAAGAAGATGGCCTATGGCAATTTTGTATTCACTAATGAATATAACCGGAATCAATGCTTACGTAATTTATAATCAAAACAACTCTGCAGAAAATAAGGAAGAAGGGTGTCCTTGCGTGAGCTGGGATAAAAACTCATAGACATCCACTTACGTAGACGTGCCCTGAACCCAAGAACACCCAAAATTATCGCTTCGAGAATAAAAGAAATCTTGCAAGTCAAGGAACCTTAAATTCAACCACATAATTCGAATACGGTGGGGCGATTAATGCGACCTTAAAAAAATCAACCTACACAATATTCATGTGTACAATGCGGTAAATGGATGTGTCTACAACATTCAAATTTCATTTTCACAGAACTCAATCAACCTAGGAATGCGGCATCAGATGAAAACTAATTTTTTAAGTGTTTAGTTTTGCTTGATCTTTGTTTATTTTGAGAAAAACATTTTTGTTTTCTTACAAATAATTTATGTATGTATCTATGCTCATCCTTTTGGTGATATATTAACTGTTTTAGTGGAATTAGGATGTTTTTCTCAATTTTCCATATTTATTATAGTTCAATTTGTACAAAATCCCAAAGTTTTGTAGTGCGGAGTGACAATCCGCGCGCGCGTTCTGTTGCCCCAAACTAGGGCACGCATTCCGAAAGGTTAAATTACGGTTCGACTTTCTCCTCACCAAATAGCAATGTTAATACATCGCGTCTTGCCTTCCTTCACCATCTATGCAGGCTTATGACTGGTTCAAAACTTAGTTTTTAAGCGTGTTTGAAGGGCAAAGGGCCAAAGGAGCATCAGTAATAACAATAAAACAGAAGCACGAAAAGCTTAAATTGTCAAAATGTCATTCATCGTTCTCGAGGCCTTTAGTTAAGCCAATTTCGGTAGAACTCTGCTTCAATTTCAGCACTTCGTATTCTTTTCATCATATTTTCCCTGGTTGTTGGTTTCTCTTAAAAACCAGGCCTTTCAGTCTATCCCATAGATAGAAATCTAAACAAGTAAGATCCGGTGAACGCACCGGTCAGGAAAATAGGCTTCCTCTTCGAATGATACGATTCGAATATTGCTCACATAAATGCCGACGTGGGTTTCGGTCATAATGTGCCGGACAACCATCTAGCTGGAACCACATATGCCTCCTTGTTTCAAAGGAGACGTCTTCTAAAAGTGGTGGAGGAAAACCTTTCCCAATTAAGGGTTCGGTCAAAAAAATGTGGACCTACAATTTTTCCTCCCAGCGTTCTGAACAATACACTCAAACTCCAACGATTTTGATATTCTACTTGCCGCATACAAGCTGGATTTTGTTCGGACCAATAATGCATCTTGCGCAAATCCACACAACCTACTGAAAGTGGCTTCGTCAGTCCATAATATGCGTAATAGGAAATTTGGACCTTCCCGACTCATTTTTAGGAGCTAGTGACAATGGTTCAGCCTATGATCATAATCAGTGTGATTTAATGCCTGATCTAAAACAACGTGGTAGGGATGCATATTATTAGTTGAGTTGATCGGCCTATTTCCACAGTTTTTTTCCTTTATAACACAACGCTTCAGAAGCGAACTCTGCTTCCGCACTTGAGTCGAATTCAGATATTAATGTATGCGTTCACATCATTCACTGTAAATGATAATATAATATAATGAATAAAGAAGTTTACATTGTTTGCTATTATCGTCCCTCCTTGGCGCAGACAACAGAGCCAAATTGTTGCTGGGCAATAGAATAATTTTTTTGTAAAAGGATAAAAATGAGTAATTATTTAAATAAGCGCAAATTTGTAAGCAACGTCTCTAAATTGTCTATAATTCTTCACAAACTGGAAAACAGAAAAAACATTTATATTACTTGAAAATTGCTTTTAACAATGTTTCAGTTTACAGTCAGTTATGTTATGTAGTGTATTAATATGTATTGAATAACTACAACTGTAGTAACCGTCCAAAATATTTGAAATTTTGCTCAAAATCTTCACAGTGGGTAAAACATAGGTGTTTCGTAAATTTTTATGCATCCAAACAACAGCCTACATTTAATTGATGTTACACCTGTTTATACAATAACATCGAATTCGAATTGCTAGAAAAGGTCTATTTCTTTGTTATCTCAATAAAGTAATCATCTTTTTCCCAACTAACCTATATATCTACCTATCTTGGTATAGGAGTTTCACTCCAACACGTTCTGAACTGAGTGTGCTTTGCGGCAAGATGACGATACATAGTTATCAGCAGTGAAGGTGTCCGGATTCGTGAACCTGTATGTTTAAGCGAAATTGACAAATTTCGGGTGTTTCTTTGTGTGTTACTCAACTAGTAATCTATCTCCAACATGTTAATTTGGCTCGATAAAAGGAATTTAACTAATTCCTGAATAGTGACCACTTAGGTTAAGTCTGATTTATAAGGTATAAGGTGGCTAGAAAGAAAAATCTCTTTACCGGGAGGAAGAAGCCTAATCTTTGGAAAACGATGACACCAAAGATGGAATATGTTTATGTTATAGGATATCCTGCTCGAATTCGACACCAAACAGATTAAGCGAATCGTTTGATTTCTAGGCCTTGAAGGGACATGAAGATTTATTTAGTTAGGTGTTAAATACAACCTGAAGAGCTGTGAATTACATTGTTGGTGTAAAAGGACAAATCGTCTGTTGTTAAGAAGTGTAGCGTACAAAACCTTATCGAAGTATGTGTTTAGGGCAAAAACGCGTAATACCCCGGTAAAATAGATAGAATTGTTCCAAATGTGAAGGACATAGGTAAGAATCTTTGGGTTTACTTAGTCGAAAGCTGTAGTTCCTGTGATTCAATAGCTGGTTATTCTCGAAGTATTTCTTGAGATAAGAGTTAATGCACTTCTTCGTCGTCTTAACATAGAAAGTAGAGATACAAATCTGCAGTTAGCCTTTTGGGTCCCTTTTGGGTATCTATTGCACCCCCTAAGTGGTAGTATACGGGTTATCGTACTAGGTTTAAAAGAACCTGGTACGCATAGGGTTAATTTAAGAGCGTACGTTTTGAGGGCAATAGACGGTAAACCATTAGGACCTCTAACCTGCTTGAAGATAAGCAAGGTTAAGATGTTGACTGCTTGGACATTAAACCTAACTTTATGATGCTGATGAAGTAAAGTTGGTATTGTTGGTAGAGCAACATTGAGACCGATTACCTATAGAATTAGCCAAAATTTGTTTGGCAAATAGACCTGCTCTTGTTTTGAAGGTGGATAGTGTTCCTTTATCAGTAGTTAGAGAAAACAAGACTGACTTGGCAAAAGGTCAGAATAGTTTGCGACTATGTTGATAAGGAAGAACACTGTTCTTGATGTAAGAGTTAAACACATCTTTGGATTGCTGACTGAAGTATCTGTAGTAAAGCCTTCCCTGAATATTTATCTGATATTTTTCGGCAGCGTGGTTTAGAATAATCGTTTTTTTTTATGTACCTGACGTTTACAAGCTTAGTTTTTTCACAGAATTTTGGAAACACCTCGGTGGGATGGTTTCCATACAAAAATCAAGTTATGAAACGTAAAAAAAAGGCAATTTAAATATTATGTGTATAAAATCTGCCACGTTTTATTGTTCTTAGTGTATTTTACAATATTAGGTTAAATAAAGCACACTGATTGTTTTATAACGGTTCAATAGAAAAGCAATTGATTACATGTACGCATACATTTAACGCAGCAAATAACTTCCTCTTTAATAACGTGGAACCGATTATTACAGGAAAGCTACAATTATAGGCATTTGAATTGTTTCTGCATTTTTGGAAAGATTGTAAGTATTAACACGTTTTACAAGTATGTAGTGTATGATAATATGATCTCTCAGTGAATTGAATGATATTGTATTACCTTTCATATACAATTATTTCTTGAGAAAACTTTAATACTAGCGGCGCCCTGTTCATCATCACAATTAACGCTGAATGGTTTACGATGTTAAGGTATGGTGCTTTTAATTAGTTACTACGCATTAAAGCTAATACAAAATTTGTAATTTTCGAATTTTCGGTGACCATGTGTATCTTCACCAAGAGAATTCAAAATCGTAATTTACGCAACAATTTCATTAGGAAATGTCCAAACGTTTCAGCTCGATGTCGAATAAGCGACATGTTGATTTCGGTCCATAGATTTTCCGTGACTACATGAATACTGCCTAAGAGACATCAAAATCGTAATTTATGCACCAAGTTCATTGGGGAAACGTCCAAATGCAGTAGCTCAATGTCCACGATTGGATTTCAAAGTATTTTTGGAAACCACCCAAGCCTTGACTAGGAGTTGCCACTGTGTATGTGTGTGCGTGTGCGTGCACGTACGCGTGTGCATGTGGGTGCGCGTACGCGTTTGCATGTACGTACATGTGTTCATGCGTGCGAGCGTGTTTGTGGACGTATGTTAGGATCCACGATAGCTTCAGAGCTCCTAGTACTTAAAATTTAGTGTTTATGCTTGTTTTCAGTTCGCTTGGAGTTGATTAGGTTTCTGAAGGTAATCTCGGGCGGAGACAGCGGTTTATTAGGTTCAGCTTTTGGTTTTTACCAAATTTCTAAAACAGCTGCATATTTCAAAGACATAAAGATACCTAGATGCAGTTTTTTTCAATATGTGAATAACGATTAATTTTACAAGAAAAAGTCTAGAAATATTTTTTACAGAAAATTTTATTATAACGCAAGGTAAGTCTAAAAATTAATTAAATATGAATGAAAGTGGTTAAATTGTATTATTGATATCTTATAGAAGCGGGAAGTTTTGGAATTTTTGTCTATTAATCTCTATCTGACGTGAGGTGTATACGTCATTCTGACGTAGATTTTTGTTTGGTTTTTACAATGTTAACTGTTTTAATTATGAACGTATAAAATAGAGGTTACACAGTTATTCTAAAAAAATATAATTAAAATGATTTTATTTGTTTTCATTTCGGTTTTGTGGGTTGGAAGGTCGTGTGTCGTTTCACACCAGATCTTTTATATAAACTATGGTAATCTTAGGTTTGAAACAACAAACAGTAAAAAATAAGTTTGTTAGTAATGCAAACAAAAAAATCTACTTGTCTAAGATATCAGCAGTCACGTTTAAATCTGAAACAAATGTAAGGCGAGTATCACATGTGTATTCAAATTTATTAGAATTTCACTATAATGGGATTATGTAATCATCGTAAACAGAAATAAAATCGCCAGTAATTACACTGTTTAACAATCTTACACCTAATTAGTTTGTAATTAACCGTGAATTTTACAAACCAAACGTAAATTTTTATTTTAATTAGGTATTTAAAATCCACCGGAAATAAGCGGAAACACAATGTAGAGTAATCGTCTAAAGCTGTATTGTATTTGAGCGAAATCCTTGTTACGTACGATTAATCCCCTCAACCCTCTATTAAGATAAGGCTTCATAAATAGTAGATTTTGTAAACATATTGTTTCATCAATCACTTTAGATACATTATTCCGATGTAATCATAGATCCATTTTCCAAGAAAAGTTATTCTTCTTTCTAAGTTTATCTATTTCATTCACAGCTCTTCCCGCTGTAACTTAATTGGCAGTAATTTTCTTAAATCTCTTTGGCACATAAAACTTTCCGTATAATTGAACCTCAATAAAATTACTGCTTACAGTAAAGTAATATCCGAGACTCTTTAGTTAGTGACCTTTTTTCTAGATTTTAATGCGCAAACCTGCAAAGTTTTCCAGCGCTTAACACCGTACTTGTGTTAAATTAGATGTGCATTAATCAGATTGATTACACTTCGTTTTACTATTTTCGTTGAAGATTAAAAGGCAATTCTAAAGTATGCTGCCGTCGACATAATTGGATTTTACTTAGAAGCTGATGAACGTTAACAAAATCTCCTTTTAGTTCCGTTACTATTTTTCTGTTTCCTACTACAGCAAGGAATTTACGATTTTATTCCGTTTCTTGCGTTCTAAATTCATATTGTTTCAGCGAAATTACCTATACTAATTAAATATTGAAAAATTGGCGTTATTTGTGGTTTGGTGATTTATAATACAGGAAATGCGACTGTTGACGCGACGGTCTATTATGGCTACACTGTAAATACTTTTACTTGTTACTCATTTGTAAATGTCAATTTATCAATTCAGCTTATTGTCGTTGACAGTCAATCTTAACAAGCTAGCTACTAGTTAAAAATTTATAGGTTAGAGACGGCAGTTGTTGATTTTTTACAAGCTAGAGATGACCGTACTTGTTCACATTGTATTAGCAAAATAATAAACAGCAAGTAAACAATAAGCGCCACAATGTCGTTCTGTTCACCAGTAAAACCCATTTAACCATGTTAGTAATGTTATACACTATAACAATTTTGGCGATTCATGTGGGTTAATAAAGGATATATTTTAAAATACGTCACAAAGAAGTGGGGTGTATCAAGCCTAGGCTTTTCCTTATGGAATGCCCTGTATTTTATTGCATTTTTGGATTGTGCATAAAAATAAGATGAACTTTCTTAAACATTTCCTACACTTAAACATTGTGATTTCTGAGATACTTTGATTTTTGACAATTGCAAGCTATTTTATATATATATATATATATATATATATATATATATATATATATATATATATATATATATATATTATGTATATATATAATATATATATATATATATATATATATATATATATATATATATATATATATTATATATATATAATATATATTATATAATCTTAATAACTGTGAAATCAATAGAATTTAGCCTAAATCTAATTTTGGTTCATAAATAATAACTAGCAATAGAAAGTACAGATGTATTTTACAGTTTTCTAGAATGCTACAGGGCGTGTACAATGCGTACTTATTTAACAACATAATCAAACTCTAAAGCTGTGCTCTCTTCTCCTCTCCCTCTCCCTCTCCTTCTTCTTCTCTCTCTCCTTCCTTCCTCTCCCTCTCTCTCCTCTCCCTCTCCTCTCCTCTCCCTCTCCCTCTCCCTCTCCCTCTCCTCTCCTCTCTCTCCTTCCTCTCCTTCTCCTCTCCTCTCCATCTACCTCTCCTCTCCCTCTCCTCTCCCTCTCCCTCTCCTCTCCTCTCTCTCCTCTCCCTCTCCCTCTCCCTCTCCTCTCCCTCTCCTCTCCTCTCCTCTCCCTCTCCTCTCCTCTCCTCTCCTCTCTCCTCTCCCTCTCCCTCTCCCTCTCCTCTCCTCTCCTCTCCCTCTCCCTCTCCCTCTCCCTCTCCCTCTCCTCTCCCTCTCCCTCTCCCTCTCCCTCTCCCTCTCCTCTCCCTCTCCCTCTCCCTCTCCCTCTCCCTCTCCTCTCCTCTCCCTCTCCCTCTCCTCTCCCTCTCCCTCTCCCTTCCTCTCTCTCCTCTCCCTCTCCTCTCCCTCTCCCTCTCCCTCTTCTCCCTCTCCCTCTCCTCTCCTCTCCCTCTCCTCTCCCTCTCCCTCTCCCTCTCCTCTCCCTAACCCTCTCCCTCTCCCTCTCCCTCTGCATATTCGTTCAGGTGTAAGCAATTTGAGTATCCACCGAGCAGACACTTGCTTGATACCCAAATGGTCATGCAAAATTTTGGGGACACTTGTTTCGGATATATCGACTTCATGCGAAATGACAGAGACCTTTACACTCCGATCTTTCGGTACAAAATTTTCGACTTTTCGCATGTCTTCAATTTGAGATGCAATGAGTCTTTCGCACTTTCGGTCACCATTGATTGATTCTCGAACCTATCGAAAGAGTTTAGAACAATATTTTACTTGAAGGTAGGATGGTGCATCTTCCCCATACACAGTAACCATTCTTTCATAACTTGCTTTTGGACCATTGCCTTGTTTTGTCAGAAACTTTATTATGCTGAGGTGTTCAATCTTAGTGGGACTCATTTTATCGACAAAAAATCTCTGTAAACGGCACATACTGAACATAACTTATCACGTGTACTTCTATCAGAGACAGTAATTTTTTAATAACTTGTTTGACATTGTCACTTTAGTAGAGTAACAGAGCCGATCCCATACCACATTATAGGAATTTATGTGTAGCAGATCAAGATAGTAAAAGTCATATCTAAAAATCAAAGATATACTAGGCCGATTTTGTACCAGAGTACACGAATCTCTGTTGTGAAGTTAGTCAAGGGCAAATAAAAATATAAGCATGAAGGTCGTCATGAAGAGACCACATTACAGGAATTTCTGTGTTAAAGTTAGTCAAGTTTAAATCTAAAATCATAAATTGGAAGGGCAGCATCATGGTCAAAGGTGTACTAGGCCGATTGTGAACCTCATTATACGAAGTTTTGTGGTGAATTTAGTCACGGTCAAATCTAAAAACAAAAATTTAAAGGACATCATCAAGGTCAAAGATGTACTAGGCCGATTCTGGACCACAGTATACGAATTTCAGTCTTGAAGTTAGTCAAGGTCAAATCTAAAAATAGAAGTTAGAAGGGCAGCATCAAGGACAAATATGTACTAGGCCGATTCTGTAGTGAAGTTAGTCAAGGTCGAATAAAAGAATAGAAATATAAAGGTCATTATCAAGGGAAACGATGTACTACGCCGCGATCCTGGCCCACATTATATGAGTTTCTGTGTTGAAGTTAGCCCAGATCAACATCTAAAATAGAAATTATAACGGCAGAATCAAGGTCAAAGATGTACTAGGGCGATTCTGGACCACATTATACGAATTTCTGTGTTGAAGTGAGTCAAAGTCAAATCTAAAAATATACATTAGAAGGTCTTCAGCAAGGTCAAAGGGAGGTGGTTGAAGTAGATGTGGTTAAAGTATTTAAGTAGTAATGTTCAAATACAATTGGTTCAATGTGTGTATGCGCTACGCAGCTGAATCGCGGCCAAAGTTGTAAATACACATACGGTCGTAGAACGTTTAGTTCAACATTTGGCACCATTGGCATTTGATGCTGATTATAAGGCAGTATACGGTTTAGGACGCTTTTGTACAGAAGAGTAATGTCATGCACTTGCAAGTAAATATGAAAATGGTGTAAAATTATGTAAAAAGTGTTTAAAGGGTTGATGTTTGACTTGTTCAATACAAAAGTTAAGTGCGGCACAACTAGAAGAGTTCACTATAGATTTGTGGGAGAGGAGTTAGGGAAACCAGTGATGATGAAGAAGGAGAAGAAGAGGAATACGAAGGATGTTAGTCAGCTACTAACAGTATTTTGTCGATTAGGAAAAGATGTATAATTAAATAATAAAAACTTTAGTTGTGAATATATGGCGTTCTTTTTTGCATATAAATTAAGGAGACGTAGATTTGTAGTTGTGAATTTGTTGTTTTTCATATAAGTTAGAGACGTAAATTTTTAATAAGTCTTGAACAATTTCTCAAAAAGAAAAGGATCGCATATCCTGATATGAAGGCTTTAAGGTAATCTGAATTGTATGGCTAGTAAACATTACAATGAAGCGATGAAAAATACGTATTAAGAACGATGTCGACCTATCGTTTCGTGGAAACAGGGAGTGAATGTTAAGAATAATGACGATTATTGCTTCTTGTGGGCTGTTGTATCAGCACTATATCCTGTGCAATATCATATAGATAGAATATAGTAGTATAGAAAAGTAGACAGACTATTTGGAAAATAGTAAAAAAAGTATTACTAGAGATAGCTGTAACAACGACGAGGAATTTTCTCTACTAGTTCGTAAAGTCGTGTTTCCTTATGAGTACATTGGTCCTTGGGATAGATTCAGCGAGACCATACTCCCTCCCTAGGAACCATTTTTCAGTCATCTTAATGATAAGGTAATTGATGATGCGAGTTTTGCGCATGCGGTTAACGTTTGGAACAAATCTAATATTAAATCCTTAGGAGAATACTCAGATTTGTATCTAATAACGGCCATTTTACTTTTAGCGGACATCTTTAAAACCTTCGGCAAACTTGTTTAAGTACTTACAATCTTGATCCTCTGCACTATTATACAGGCCCCGGTTTAGCATTCGATGCTATGCTTAAAATTGCACAAGTAGAGTTAGAACTATTTACGGACATTGACATGCTAATAGTTATTGAGAGAGGAATTAAAGTTGTTGTAGATCAATATTCCAATCGGTATGTTAAATCTAACAATAAGTACATGGGAGAAAAATTTGATCCCACTTCTGAAAGTGTCTATTTAATGTACTACGACGTAAATAACTTGCATGGAGCCGCGATGAATCAAATCAAATTTTGAAACTTCGGATTTAGTAAGCCATCGTGATGATTCAGAAATGGGGTATATAATCGAGTGTGATTTAGACTATCCCATAGAGTCACAGTGAGTACCACTGGCACCTGAACATATGGTCCCACCCGCATCTGATTCAAATTCAAAACCTAAAGAATTATTGCTTACATTGTATCCAAAGCGTAATTATGTAATTCAATACAGAAATGTGAAAGTATATTTAAAATATGGACTGAAGTTGGTAAAAGTACATCGTATATTACGTTTTAAACCGTCTCCATAGTTAAAACAATATATGAATTTAAAAATAAGCATGCATCAGCAATCTCAAAATGAGTGATAAAAACTTTCATAAATTAATGATTAATAGTGTTTTTGGGAAACTGATGGAAACATATCAAAGCCAAATTTTCATAGTACAATATTTCACAATGATATGCTTATCGTTCAAATGAATAAGCTGGCAGTACATTTTAATGAACCTATATATGCTTCAGTATTTTACACATTTCAAAAACTTTTTTAAACAATTTTCATTATGGTTACACGCTACCCAAGCTTCTTAATAATGCACGGATACAGATAGTCTCGTAGACGTCCTTTCAGTTCCATATATCCATGAATGCATTAAAGAAGACGTTAATAAATTTGATACATCTGATTATAGTCCTCACAATATCTTTAGAATTCCATTAGTAAATAAAAAAAATTCGCGGCTTAATGAAAGACGAGAATCATAGCAAGATCATGTTAGAATTTGTAGGACTTCGTGCAAAAATGTATCCCTACAGTGATGATGAGATCGTTGTAAAAAACGAAGGGTTCTACCCAGCCAGTGCCAAACAGCTCACGATAAACGAATAAACGATTATAAACTTGATTTGTTTCATGGTAATGTAATAAAGCGATATCAACATCTGATAAGGTCAAAGAAACATGATGTTTACAATCAAACAGAATAAAGTAATACTTAATCCTTACGATGATAAACGATTGGTACACTTTAATTTCACTGATACTAAAACTTTACATAGTATTATATTAATTCTTATATTAGTCAACAATTTATTATGAGTAGCCTTGAAAGCACATTGCTGGTAGTGATCAAATAAAGTACCTGAAGCGTTCTTTGGTGTTAAATGCCTTCCCTAATGTTAAACCTAGCCTAGAAAATTCTATGTATAAAGTCACTACTATAACTGAATGGTTTGAGAAAGCTGCATATTATGCTAATTACAAGTGCCTCGATATTTTGATTGAAATTTTTTAGAACAAAACATCAACTAAGTTTCAATCGTGGGAAAACGATGAACACCGCAAAATTTATTACTGGATACTAGACAACATTCATAGATAAAGGTGAAACAAATTCAAATTCCTGCTTGCGGTGGATACGTCGACCAGCTTTGGAAATATGGCCATCTAGCAATGTAAATGATTCTAGAAGTAAATGAGGTTTACTGATTAGATAATGAAATTTGAAAAAAGAAGGTTTGTAGTATTTTAAATAAAATTCAATTATCTACTTTTTCAGTGTTTTGTTTCATCGAAAAACTACATACTTTAATACAAACTGTCCCTGTGGTTATATAAGTTAAATGTTATACTCTTTACGTGTCTTACTTCATCTAAAAGCTACATCCTTTGATACAAACTATTCCTATGGCTCTGTAAGTAATTTTAGTTAATACAATATCGTATTTATTGATCCATGATATTTTATACAATCCCCATCACTTTACGAATAACTTATTATTTTTAGAGCGAAGCACTTTTTTCACTAGGTATACGGTAGGACAGTTTATGCTAAAAAGTCAAGGTCAAGGTTAAATGCTTCTTGTATTGGCTAAATGGAGTCAAGCTCTTCAAGGTCAAAGGTTATTGATCTGCAAGGGTATCATATTACAATTCTTAAAAATCTAAAATAGAATCAGTTCGTGACAGTAGGTCAAGGTTGTGATAACATTCTTAATCATATGTCTGACTTCGTGCATCCTCGGTATTGCTCGGCTATCCTCGTGGGGTCAACATAACTATATAAGTTGAAATTTGAGAATCACGTTGCTTCGACCTCATATTTTTCTAAAAAGTGTAAGTAAAGTCGCTACTCTTATTGCATATACTGCACAGTGTTATTGTGTTCCACATCCAACGGATGGAAGTACTGTATCGCTAAAAAAATTTCAAAAATTTTATTTGCCCAATCGCTTCGAAAACGCCCAAAAAACAAAGTTTGAGCAAAACACACACACATACAGCACGCACGCACGCACGCACGCACGCACCACACACACACACACGCCGACACAGACGCACAGACAGACAATTTTGTGTGTGTGTGTGTGTGTGTGTGTGTGTGCGCGTGTGTGCGTGTGTGCGTGTGTGCGTGTGTGTGTGCGTGTGTGTGTGTTGTGGTGTGTGTGTGGTGTGTGTGGTGTGGTGTGGTGTGTGTGTGTGTGTGTGTGCGTGTGCGTGTGTGTGCGTGTGCTGTGTGTGTGCGTGTGCGTGTGCGTGTGCGTGTGCGTGTGTTGCGTGTGCGTGTGGTGTGCATGTGCGTGTGCGTGTGCTGTGTGTGCTGTGCGTGTGCACGCGCGCGTGTGTGTGCGTGCGTACTCCATAACTTTCGAAGGACTTAACATATCTACTTAATTTGGCAAACATATAGATGCGAACTGCCCAAAGTGACTGATTGTTTTTGGAGTCGGTGGATCCTGGCGAAAGGACTAAAATTGGATGGTAAGTACCTCATTTGCAAATTTTTATTTTTTTAGATTTTTTCCTTTTAGTGTCATTAGTAATATAATTGTCAGTATTTTTTTTCTCTATAATTTTTCTGTACAACAAACGTTTTACAAGATCATTCCATTAAATAGAAAATAAAATTTGTCACAAAAAGTGTTTTTGCAATTTTTTTGAAAATTTTGCCATTTTTAAATATTTCTAAAAAACTTGATTTTGGAACCCGTCCTCGGGATTTTTTTGAAATTTGGGTGTTAGAAAATCAAATTTTTAATCGTAAAGCATTATTGTAATTTTTTTGTTTCGATTTAACTACAAACAACTATTTGCAGCGGTTTATTAATAGTGTGTGTAAACCTAATCAGGAAAATCAGTTCTATTTGTTTAAATGCAGCATGTAGAAATATTGCACGATCGCTTAGTACAACGCCCTATCCAAGGCAGTCAGACAAATATAATAACAGTATAGAAAAGTAATGGCTGTCATAATTGATGCGCAAGGATTCAAAACAGCAAGAAGTATTTACACCTAAGGAGCTGTGGATATGTAATGGAGAGCAAGTTGCTCCTTACGTATTCAAGCCTCCATCTCCATGGCACACCTTAGACAGTGAATTTTAAAAACAAGCCAACTGGTTAATTCACAACCACCACTTCATCAATTGGGAATATGGATATACCTCTCCACACATATTCCCTCGTACACTTTGTGATTTAATATCGACAATAGACGAGGTGTACGTTAAAGGACGAGAAAAATCTGATTACATTATACTTTAAAACAACGCATTACGGAATTGGAAGAACAACCTACTTGACCCAAAATTATTGAATGCTGTTTTTTTTATACACAAAACACTTGTCACTGTGCTTTGGCCAATGTATATCATTTATATGAAAAATATGTAATGATATTCTAATAAATAAGGATTTATTAACTAACATCTGTATACATATCTTATTCACATCATACAAAAAAATTTCATCCTTCTATTGCTAACCAGCCATACATTCAGCTTTCCTTAAAGCCTTCATATCAGGATCTGAGGTCCTTTTATTTGGATACATTGTTCTAGACTTATTACAAATCTACGCCTCTTTAAGTCGTATGAAAAAACCACCATATCCACAACAATTAAAGTCTTTATATTTCAATTATACAATAAAGTTCCTTAAACCTAATAAACATAATTGTGTTTTGAGTTATTTATAACATTTGCGCAATTATGTACACTTTCACCAATCTTAAACACTATGGCTTGTTAAACAATATCTAATTACTGACTAACACTCTTCTTCTTCTTCCCCTTCTCCCTCTCGAGTTTAATAGGTATCCCGAACTTCCACTCCTTCAAATCTTGAGTGAAACCTTTAAGTGGTGCCGCACTTACCTTTTGTTTTAAACAGATCAAGCAATATCGACCCTTTAAATACTTTTCACATAATTTTACACCATTCTCGCACTTCTTTGCGTAACATTCCTCTTCCGTATAACAGTCTCATGATCAGCATCAAATACCAATACCATCAAATGTGTGAAACGGCTACCGCTCCTTGGAACCGGCTACCTGTTCTTTTGGGAACCGGGTACCGGTTGTAGGTCTATTTTGAGCTGTTTTGGCCTGTTTTTGGAAAACGTGAACCGATTTTTTGCCTATTTTGAGCTGTTTTGATCTGTTTCTGAAAAAACTGGTACCGTTTTTTGAACCTTTTTGAGCTATTTTTACCTGTATTGATACTGTAACGAAGGGTTAAACAAAGTATTCTAACGTGTACCTAGTGGAAAAGGTGCTTCGCTCCAAGAATAATAAATTATTAGTAAGGTGGTGGGATTGGATGAAAGATCATGGATCAATAAAGACGATATTGTTTTATAACATTTAAATATATTCATTTGTATCAATGGATTTAGTTTTTATATGAAATGAAACACATAAAGAATATGAAAATGTAAACTTTCACCATTAACACTCATAATAAAATACTTATCTTTTTTGGGATTTTTTAAAAAATCCCAAAAAAGATAAGTATTTTAACATAAAGAATATGTAGTAAACCTAAAATATTTCTATAATAATTAAAAATTGCTGGATGGCCATACCTCCGAAGCTGATCCACATGTCCATCCCAAGCAGGAATTTGAATTTGTTTCACCTTTATCGATGTTTTGTAGTACCCAGTAATAAATGTTGTGGTGCTCATCGTTTTCCCACGGTTGAAACTTGCAGTTGATGTTTTAGAAAATTTCAATCAAAATATCGAAGCACTTTTAATTAGCATAATATGCTGCTTTCTAACCAAGTACGAAACCAACAACAATTCTACATAATTAACAAAACCTCTTTCAGTCATTGTAATGAGTGCGACATACAAACGAATAGAAAAGAGTAAAAAATTTCAAATAATACTGTGAAGTTAGTAATTGAGCTGTCCGTCTGAAGTATGTGCAGTGGATGACGTCATAGGTCCGTTTGTGTGCAGACCATCGTGCGTGTGCGTCTGAACTTGCGTATCCGTGTGCGTGTGCGCGCTCATATGTGTGTGCGTGTGCGTGTGCATTTGCTCTAATATATTATAAGGACTCGGATTTTTAGGTAAATAATTGTTGCAACTTCGATAAAAAATATCCAAGCTTTAATTCTTGATTTCATCAGTGAGTTTTACTCTACATCCTAACAAAATAAAGATCCGTTTTCAACACAAAACCGTGAGCGTATGCGTGTGTGTGTGTGTGTGTGTGTGTGTGTGTGTGTGTGCGTGTACGTGCCCTTGTGAGTGTGCGTACGTGAATGCGTATGCGTGTGCGTGTGCTTGTATGCGTATGTGTGTGATTGTGCGTGTGTGCGTTTGTGTCAAAGCTGTCAGACGTAAAGAGACAAATCGCGCAAACAGTAGTTGCGATATTTGCGATACCGAAACGTCTATTAACGTGTATCTGACAAAAGTCATAAGTGATGTTTTGGTAGCGCTGTCTATTTTCGTTTTGAACGTATTGCAAAAGAAGGTTCTTAATTGTCCTAAAAATATGATCATTTGATTTATTTTAATTTTCACGTTTTGGAAGGGAGGATCGTGTGTTGTTTCACTCCAGACATTTCTTTATAACAAAAGAGGAAAACGTTTCTAAATTTAACTGAGGATGGATATAACACGCGAAAATAACAAACGAGAGTAGGAAATAACATTTAGCATTATAATAGGTATATACAAATTTATGTAATTATCGTTGATACCGTCGTAGCATAACGTCAGTCTACATTATACACAATATTGCAGGTCATTATTACAGATAGAGTTTCATATTGTGCATTTTTTCACATTTCATTGAAAACGAAATACTTTTTCCGATTAGAATTGATGCGTGAAAATAATTTGTTATGCAATATTTTACTATAAAGCATTGGACCTTTTAGCATCCTTCCGTATGAATGAATTTAACAATGTTGCTACATTTTACAATATATGAATATATGCAATACAACAAATCTCCATTTATATGAAATGAAGCGCATTATGCCAAATGTATGCGTGTTTTGAGCTAATAGAGCTTCATTAAATGACGGAAACAAAAGGATGTGAGACCTAGACTATCACACGGTTATGCGTTCACAATAACTTCATTATATTCATTCATTATATACCTACTTTGAAAATAAAGACCACTGTCAGTACTCTTTAAAATAAACGCAAGTACTATAATTTTTTCAATATTTTATTTTTCAGAATTAAATGCGTTTAACTAAAATTGTATAACTTGCAACTTACGAAAGTCGCGTTTTATGCGTGTTTCAGTAGATTTTGTGTTCTTTCTTGTCATTTTGGCCGTTATCGGGGGTTCTAGGTAAATAGACCGAACTCAATAGACCGAAAGGCAGTTGACCGAACTCAATAGACCGAAACCTCACTAGACCGAAGCAGCAGTAGACCGAAACTCACTTGGTCGAAAATATGTTACGGTTAAAGTACACATTCGCTAAATGTGCACATTAAATATCTCGAAAAATTACATTTATTAACAATAGCATCAACTTCCCTTCACACTTTATTCAGGCTTAGTACTGACAACATAAACTGCTGGCGTGTTTTTTTTTTGTTTTTGATGCTGTTTTAAGTTAGATCTAATATAATTACTTATGTTAGTCACTAAGGCATTATTATTAGAGAAATATTTACTCAGGACCGAATTCCGGAAAGGAAAATAACTACGTCATTAGCAGGATTAACCCATTAGCAAATTTCTCCAGTTTGTGCGTAAATAGTTGGAGTAATTATCGTTAACGATACATAGGAATGTTAAACTTTCTTAAAGGCACATACCTTACTTAATTGCATTCTTGTGCTAATGATTTTCCATGCTATAAATGCAATTTTTCTTATTTTTCAATTTATTCCAAGTCTACACCTTGTTAAGGAGCGTTGTAGAAAGTTAATATTGAAAATGGTATTGCAGTACATAGAGAGTGTAAAGGGCCATCGTAAATTGTTATTAGATGGTCATTTGTACATCAAAGACAAACAAATTCATACGAAGATATACTGGAGGTGTGAACGTTATAAAAAATCCAAGTGTAGCGTTCGTGTAATATCAGTAGACAACGATATTACACAAGAAAGTGGCCAACATAACCATGCAGCTGATGCTGCAGAAATAGAGGCAGCTCAAGTAATGCAAAATGTTAGAGAATATGCAAGACGTATCCAGGACGCTCCACACTTCATAGTATCGCAAGCATCTTCAGAATTATCGCAGTCAGCGTCAGCAAAACTGCCAAAAGTGGACAATATGAAACGAACTATACGAAACATTCGAACTAAGCACGAGGCTGCTCCAGCAATACCTGGTAATCGAAGAGAACTTGTGATCCCCGATAATTATAAAATTACCAAAAAGGGAGCAGATTTTCTATTATTTGATTCTGGACCCGCTGACGATTAAATATTAATTTTTTCCACTACAAGAAACTTGCGGCTATTAGCTCAGTCCACGCATTGGTACGTAGATGGCACGTTTAAAACTGTGCCACATCTATTTTTCCCATTATATACTATCCATGGGTTGCGTTATAACAATGCTATACCATTAGTATATGCACTACTGCCAGATAAAACCGAAGAAACGTACACTCGATTGCTTACAAGTTTGAAAGACATTGAACCGACAGTTTCACCAATAAGCGTACTTATGGACTTTGAATTTGCGATGATGAATGCAGTGTCTGCAGCATTTCCTGAAACCAGGCAACGGGGATGCTTTTTCCATTTTTCTCAGTGTTGTTTCCGTCACATCCAGTCAGAAGGACTTCAGCGTCGGTATGAAGCAGAACCTGATTTTGCCCAAACAATGCGACTGTTGCCTGCTCTGGCATTTGTGCCTGCAGCAAATGTAGTAGATATCTTTAAACAGTTGTGCGAAGAAAATGTTATTCCACAAGAAGCTCAAGGTGTGCTTGACTACTTTGAGGATACGTAGATAGGACGCCCTCAACGACGTCACCGTCGCCCGCCGCGTTTTCCTCATGTTATGTGGAATTGTTTCGATGGTGTAAATGAAGATTTACCGAAAACCAACAATTCCGTGGAAGGACGGTATCGAGGCTTTGACCACCAAGTTTCTTCAAACCATCCAAATATTTGGAAATTTATTGAAGCACTACAGAGAGAGCAGAGTCTTAACGAGCTTAAAATAGAGCAATATTTAAGTGGCGAAGAACCACCCAGAAGCCAGAAAAGGTACCGGGATTGTGCTGACAGAATAAAGCGCCTTGTCAGTAACTTCGATATTCAAGGAAATATAGTCGATTATTTACGTGGGATTGCGCATAATTTTAATTTTTAATATTAGTAAGTAGATATGTAATTGGGAAGGATATTATCTGTTAAGCATTGTATGATTTACTAGAATAAACTTAAAATAGAATCAAAAACAAAAAAAAAACAAAATAATAATGCCTTAGTGAGTAACAAAAAGATTCTAACTAACAATAACTTCATAAGTAATTATATTAGAACTAACTTAAAACAGCATCAAAAACAAAAAAAAAACAAAATAATAATGCCTTAGTGATTAACAAAAAGATTCTAACTAACAATAACTTCATAAGTAATTATATTAGAACTAACTTATAACAGCATCAAAAACAAAAAAAAACTTCTAAACACGCCAGCAGTTTATGTTGTCAGTCATAAGCCTGAATAAAGTGTGAAGGAAAGTTGATGCTATTGTTAATAAATGTAATTTTTCGAGATATTTAATGTGCACATTTAGCGAATGTGTACTTTAACCGTAACATATTTTCGACCAAGTGAGTTTCGGTCTACTGCTGCTTCGGTCTATTGCTTTTCGGTGTATTGAGTTCGGTCAACTGCTTTCGCTCTATTGAGTTCGGTCTACTCGCCGTGAGCGGTTATAGGGATATGCTGATGACCGCTTTTAGATGTTTATGATTTTTTGCATAATAAGGTATAGCCCTAGAACTTTATGTTTTCCTACAGTAACGTGGATACTACTTTTTGTATAAAAATTATTTGGATAAGTTTGTTATAAAACCAAATATTTCCAGTTTCCAGCTTGAAGCGTAATTGAATATACTGAGTACAGTGAGGTTATATCGCTATTCTGATGCAACAGCCTCCGCGGTTTTAAAGACGAAACAGAGTGAATTTCCGTTTCTTAATCTACTGCCCTACGATAAGACAGAAATATTGTGGAATTCAGTGTATGACCTATCACCTATTTCCCGCGCAAAGAAGGGAATGTGTGCGTTCAATGCTCTGATAAGGTGCTGTCAACTTGATAATAAGCGAAAAAAAGAGAAATTTGCAAGTTTTCGTGAGCTTAAGGAGCTAATACTAAAATTTGGAAAAGTATTATAAGAAAAACCAGCTAATCCCATTTAGGGCACGTTCTCTATTCAGTAAATGTGTGGTATCTCTCCCCATAGGTATGACACGAACTTGTTATAGTTATGTAACGAAAATTTTAATCCCTTGGAAGAGTTCCAATGTTTGGAAGAGGTTGGCTTCAATAGTGCTTCAAACCTTAGTAGAGCCTTATGTTTACGCTAGCCAGAATAATGGATAATGGTTTTACTAACCTTTCTTTCTTTCTTCAACGATATGAAATTACAAGAAATAATGTTTGCTTTACACCCTACACATACATACAGGGTACGCCATTGGTGCGTCGAAGTACGATATATCTCTTATTATAGACGATATCAAATGAAGTAATTTGAAAAAATTATAGCCAACTTCGAACTTCGCATTATAAAATTATTTTTGCATTTACAGGGTGTTACATATTACTAGTGTGAACCAAACATACCTTCTTTTTTGAAAGGGACACGGGGTATATTATTACAAATTTAGATAAGTTCAACTCTTCCATGTTTCAAACGTCCTGTATACTAGGGTGGAGTGAAAAAAAACGTGTTTTATATTATCAATTTCTAACAGCGCGGACAACTTGCGCAATAATAGCCCTGTGGTTCAAGTATGCAATTGTGAGGAAGTTAAAAAGATTCCTGATGTTGAGTTAAGGTTTATGTACGACCAGCAAACGACCAGAGTGATGTGTATCGGCAATTTAGACAGAAATGTGAAAATAAAATTACAGAAATGAGAAGAAAGAAGAAAACAACTTTTGGAGCAAGACAGTGTTCCCTTAGAACTCAGCACAAGTGATACTATTGTAGTAGTTAACCGAAGAATGTCCCAGGAAAGAAGCTGTGATATCATTTTCTCATTGCCTTGAACATCACAAATGCGTTCAAATCTACTTTGATAATCGATAGGTATGGTGTTTCCGACAGGGCAATGGCAACTATTGCTTATGGTGTTATGCATGATCTTAGTTTGATTTCTGATTCAGATATATCACAAGTAATTGATCGAAGTAAGATGAGAAGGGAAAAAGATAAGTTGCGAAAAGAAATAACAGTGGATGACCACGACCAGCTCCAAAATTGAAAGGAATTTATTTCGATGGGAGAAAGAACAATACTATATGTCAAAAAAGGTGGAAACAAAGTTATACCGCAGAGTAAAGAAGAAGAACACATTAGCATTATTTGTGAGCCTGGTGGCCAGTATGTCGTGCATGTAACACCATTACAAGGAACTGGTATTGAAATTACCAGCTATATTCTAGACTTCATGAGTAATAGAGACTATGACAGTGCAGTAGTAGCTATCGGATGTGATAGGACAGCCACAAACACCGGTTGGAAAAGTAGAGGCATTCGTAACACTGAAGTTAAGTGCCAGCGCCCACTGTAGTGGTTTATTTGCTTACTGAACTTTAACGAGCTACCTTACACGTATTTTTTTTTGAACGCTTGGATGGGACAACAACAGGACCAGCACCTTTCAGTGGCCCAATTGGCAAATAACTGTGAGAAAAATCCTGTAGTAGATATTGAAGTAATCTTTACTGAAGAAGTGAAGTAAAGATTCCTTAGATACTGTTACCTCAGACAACAGGATACTGTGACCCATAATTGGCTGTTAAGGGTCCTGGACCGCTCACCCGCCCTGCCGCTGTTCCAGGTACTACGACTTTATGTATCTCAAACAACAACCGGGCTGAAGAGAGTGGCCAAGTGCACTGTAAAGACCTATGCTCCAGTTTGGTTTGCCATCAAGAGAATTTACACTGGAAATACGGTCCGAAGTTTGAAGTTGACTATCATTTTTGCAAATAACCTTATGTGATATCGTCTCTAATAACGGATATATCGTACTTCCGCGCACTAACGGCGAACACTGTATATAACTATAGAAGGTTATGCAATCGACTCTTTCTTCACTGTCGGCAGATCGGTTGATGCATAAGTAATGGCGTTTTTTATTTTACAAAAATTTACAACTTATTAATCAATAATATATTCTACGTTATTATTAACGACTTCCTCCCAGCGTTCAACAAGTTTCTCGATACCTCTACGGTAAAAATCGTTCGGCTTTGGCTCAAAAAGGTTCCAACCAAGCCCGTAATTGCTCTGGAGTGATCGAAATAGGTGAAAATTTGACGGAGCCAAATCAGGAGATTATGGAGAGTGCGGCAATACTTCCCAACCAAGCGTTTGAATTGCTCTCTTTGTCATATTAGCAATGTGCGGACGTGCGTTGTCGTGATAAAGAGAGTCATGCTGCCCATGGGGTCGTTTTTCCCGAATAGCTTCGTAGAGGCGATTCATTTGTTCAAAATGTTGACTGTTTGGTTACGCCCGAGTAATTCTTAGTGAATGATGCCTTCCCAGTCCCATCAAACGCATAGCATCGTCTTTCGGAGGTGAAGGTGTTGTTTCGCTCTAGGCGTCGCTTGTCCATTGGGACTTAGCCACTGCTTTCTCTGCTTCATATCCACATACAAACACCATTTCTCGTCTTCTGTAACGATTCGGTAGAGAACCCTCTGATTGTGACCACGAGTAGCACGATTCCGAGCGAGCAATCCAGCGGAAATTGTGGAACGTTGATTTTTGTTGTTCTCGCTCAAAACATGAAGAACCCAAGCGCCAAGTCCCTGAACTTCTCCTAAGTACTTCAGATGTTGACATATCGTTGATTGGTCACATTCCATTTCATGGGCCAACTCTATAGTTGATTGGCATGAATTTTCATGAAGAAGCTGATTCAATCGCTCTTCATCGAACCTAACAGGACGTCCTGAACGATCCATATGAGTAAGGTCAAAAATTCAAACGTTTAAACGAGTTTTGCGCCGCCCTAACAGGCGTAAATATCGCAAGTCTCACGAACAGCTTCACAGGTTTTGGCACCTCGATTAAACGCAAAAAGAAGATAATGTCGGTAATGCTAGTTTTTGTCTACTTGACATTCCATTATAATAAGGTTACAGTTTAACAAGTAAGAACGAAATACAAAAGCAAACACCCTATATGACAGAACTGCTAATTATCTGACAAGCTGAATATTGATTAATAGAAATATTGTTATTTCAGAGCCAACTTTTAAATTAACAAAAAAAACGCCATTACTCATGCATCAGCCGAATATATATATATATATATATATATATATATATATATATATATATATATATATATATATATATATATATATATATATATATATATATATAAGTGCACATTAGTGCGTCGAAGTACGACATATTCGTTATTAAAGGAGATATCAAAAAAAGTTGTTTACGAAAATTATAGGCAACTTCAAACTTCACATTATGAAACTATTTTCGTATTTACAGGGTGTCACATACTACCAGGGTGAACCAAATATACTTTTTCCTAAATGGGACACCCTATATATTATTTCAAATTTAGACTAAGCTCATCTCCCCCATAATTCTAATATACGGTTTCATTACGTTATACATGGTATTTCAAAAGTTATGGTCAATTGTACCCGAAAATTATTCTCGCTTCAATGTCCTGTATACCGTAGACAGAACAACCTAACAATTATTTTTTCCAGGCATAACTTTTTGGTATTGGTACAGTGTTACGAGAAAGTACCCTTTCTATATTACTGCTCCAATTGAATACAGAGCGAGCCAAAACTTGAACACATGATTTTATTAATTTTTTCAAATGAATCATCCTGTATTTTAATTTAAAAAGTGAAAATACACTTTATGTTCTTTCAGTTTTATTAAGCACTTCCTACAGCTAAAATCGTTAGATTCTGAGATATTTTAAATTTAATAACAGAAAGAGATTTTTTTTTTATTTCTATAACCAGTTAACCGTGAACAAATAAAAGTGTGACAAATTATTATAATGAATTCAAAAAATATCGGTTATTAAAACAAAGTTGTTATAAAATTAATTAATTTCATAATAAATGTTCAAAATATCCACCGAAAACATCAATACAGCAATGCAGTCGATCTTCAAATTCTCGACTAACATTTCTACATTAATCCTCTGGAATTCTTCTCGTATTTTGTTCTTCATATCATCTTCTGTGGTTGGAGGTATTTAATAAACACGGTTTTTTACATAACCCCACTTGAAGAAGTTAATTTTACTTAACTCTGGTGAAGGAGCTGGCCATGAAATGAGTCCTCCTCTTCCAACCCATCTTCCAGGAAAATGGGTATTTTAGATGATTATGAATTAATCTAGTGTGATGTACCGGAGCTCCATCGTGTAGCAACCACATTCTTTCACGAATGTTAAGAGGAACGTTTGCCAACAGTAATGGTAAATGATTTTCTAAAAAGTCCAAATAAACCTGACTATTGACGGTTCCGTCGAAAAAATGTGGTCCAATTACGTGATCTCCAACTATACCACCCCAAACATTCAATTACCACCTAGTATGACTATGAGTTGCTATAAGATGGCGATTACTTGTCGAATAATAATGGAACTTGTGTCTATTCACAGTTCCATTTTTATGAAACGTGGCTTCGCCTCCAAGGAGGACAAAATCATACACATCCGCCTAATTGTGGATTTGTTGTTGAGTCCATTCACAAAAAGTAACCCTTCTGGGATAGTCATCTTCGAGTAACTCTTGATACAGCTGGATATGGTATGGATGCATCTTATTTTTAAGCAGTATTTTCGGACGGACTTGTCACTAATATCATGCTGACGCGAGATTTCACGTGTACTAACATGTGGATTATGCGTAATTTCAAGCATCACGTTAAATTATTTTTTCCTCCTTAAGTACAGGTTTTGTCCTTTCCTTTTTTTCATAAACCGCTAATCTCGTGTGACTCAAACGATCTACTAACCTTTACCATGTTATTTTCTTGGGTTGCCTTCGTACGGGATATCCCTCTTTGTAAATTCTTTGTGCTAATAAACAATTTTTCATGCATTCTCCCAGTACCCATACCATGTATGTTAATTCCTCAACAGGAAAGTTCATTTCAAAGAAGTTTGTTAAATGACAAGTTACTAATCATTACTGAATAATATCTATCTGTCATTTGTTCACGTCTAACTTGTTATAATAGAAATTATTAAAAAACCTCTTTCTGTTATTAAACTGAGAATATAATTCACATGCCACATGGTACATTTTTGATTACTTTCATTGGTTAAAATGCAAAAACAAAATCGCAGAATAGGCTATCAAATTGGTGATAATTTTATCACCGCATGTTGACTATCACATGATATTACTGAATAAAATAGTTTACTGTCAAAGTTTCAAAAAATAAGTAATTGTATTGATTATCTTGCAACTGTAATATTTACTATCAAAGTGTCAGATCGTTTAAAATTGTAAACTTTAAAAAATGTATTTTCTATACGCCCTCGATATCGTTGATCGTATTCAATAGAGAGCGATTAGGCTTATAAATGACGCGTCCTTAATTCTCACACACAGTCCCTTGAGCATAGAAGGATGGTTTCAGTTCTTTCTTTGTATTATCGTTATTACAATGGCTACTGTGCTTCTGAAATATACTCTTTGATACCATCTCGGGCTATCTTTGCGGGAACCACTCGGTTCGGTCATTCACATCATCAGTATGTAGTACAAATCTCCACTTGTCGTACCAAACGGGCGCAACCCACATTTTCCTACACGGCTTCTAAACTCTGGAATGACCTCCCTAGTTCCTGCTTTCCTCTCACTTATGATATGAGAAAATTTAAGGTAGCTGTTCATAGGCATCTATTGGCAATTCATTATCCCTCTATCCATCCTCCTCTAACTGTTCCTGATAGGCCAAATTTAGCCTGTTCAGGTCCACAATCATAAAAAAAATTACACAATAAGTGAAACAAAAATCTTAACACAATAGGAGGATTAACGGAGTAAATGATTTGGATATCAATCAATTATTGAATATAATTCGCCAGTTGCTATAGTGAATGTTCACTCATTTCCTGAGAGATTTTGTAGGAAAAGAATAAGAATAATAGTAACAATATCCACTTTAAAATTCCCCAATAAGCAGTGGCAATAGAAACGAAAGCAATGTGTTTAATTTCCTCTCCGAAGGGTAGTGCGGACTGTTCGAGTTTTCTACGTTGCTTCTGCAACAATGATAGATTGCCAGCATACATATCAGGGTAGGATCGAAAGGAATGGGGTTAGGCCTCTGAGAGCGAACATACTCTACCAAGATTCGCCTAAATAGCTGCACATGATGTGCGTATACGCAGTAATTATTGTATTAGCACGAGCAGCGAAGGAAATCAGCGATGGATACAGAATACAGCTTGCTATAACCAAGAACCGTGACAGGCTAATGCGGTATATGGTAAGACATGATGCTCCATACCACACCTATCAGGCAACAAATGAACGCACGTTCAAGGTGGTTCTACGCGGAGTACTTATAGAAATTTTCGAAATCAACGTTTGCTCCGAGCTTCACGAACGCGGTATTAATCCTATTGCTTGCTTTAGGATGAAGAAGCAAAGGCGACCAATCTCGCTTCTGCTGGTGACGCTACCAACAGAACGGCGCATAAGGAGGTGCCGGCAGGTACAGTACGTAGTTTGAATTCGTATCTCCATCGAAAACTTATGGCGTATATCCGGCATCGAGCTGTGTCACCGATGCTAGGGATTCAGTCACGCACGGAGTTACTGTAGAGCGGCGGCAAGCTGTGTCAAGTGCGCAGGAAATCACCACTACAGCGGTGCACTGCGGTGATGACCACTCGGCCAATTTCCGGAGATACTCGATGTTCCTACGTCTCCCGCAGTCCCAGAGGAAGCAGACCGACGCATCACGCCAACAACAACAGAAAGCGACTCACTTTTAACACCGAATCGGCATTAGTAACGCCACATCGACAGCGAGCGCTAGTGTGAAAACGGAAGTATCGAATTCGGTTAGAGCCGCAGTCGATAAAATGCCTGCCCCATCCGCATTAGGCTTTGACGCCATTATAGGCTTCCTCGGAGACTTAGATCTGACGAAGGCCTTACCTGTCATCCGCAAGGTGGCAGCGGCATAAGCGAAGGTGCATCTGAGGATGACATGTGGGGAGTGATTCTCACTCTGGCTATAATTATTTCCTGTCCTAATCCTTTCTCCTAGTTGTTCCGTACCGCCTCACGGTACAAAAATTCCCGCTATCGTTGTGCAAGAAATCGTGACCACTAAACGTATACGTTTTTATTTTTATTTCAGATATTCGAGGCAGCTGCACAACATACACATCCGAGACACAACGTACAGTCTACACAGCACAATCTACAATAGCTACAACACCTACACGACAATCTTTTTTGCAAACCAGCCAACTACACAACATGATGTCAACAGGCATACCATCATCATCAGGAAACCCAACAACCACGGAACCCACGGTGAAGAGGACAAGGACTCAGCGCACCACCAATACAAACACGATACCTTGTTTATTTTTCTAATTATAAGTGTGCTTTACATTATTATATCTACATGTACTGTTAAATATAAAAAATTTTACTAAACTATGTTGAATTGTTCAATTGATTATAGAAATTGCCACCGATATTAACTTTCACAACATCCAGCATCCGACATCTGCTGGTTAACCGTATAAAGAGGGATGAGCACAATCAGAAATAAAAATTAAATGCAACTCGCTTGGATAATCGCGAAGTTTGTTAAATGACAAGTTACTAATCATTACTGAATAATATCTATCTGTCATTTGTTCACGTCTAACTTGTTATAATAGAAATTATTAAAAAACCTCTTTCTGTTATTAAACTGAGAATATAATTCACATGCCACATGGTACATTTTTGATTACTTTCATTGGTTAAAATGCAAAAACAAAATCGCAGAATAGGCTATCAAATCGGTGATAATTTTATCACCGCATGTTGACTATCACATGATATTAATGAATAAAATAGTTTACTGTCAAAGTGTCAAAAAATAAGTAATTGTATTGAATATCTTGCAACTGTAATATTTGCTATCAAAGTGACAGATCGTTTAAAATTATAAACTTTAAAAAATGTATTTTCTATAAACATTCACTACATTCTCTTACCAAATTTATAACACGTGTTATGATCAATAATCGATGATACCACTCGTTAAAACCTCGTTCAAATTTCATCGGTTTTAACTCGAGGTATCACCGATGATTATCATAACACTAGCTATATTATCCTGAAAATATCTCAGAAATTAACGATTGTAGCTATATGGAGTGCTTAATAAAAATGAAAGAACATAAAGTGTAATTTCACATTTTAAAATAAAATACAGGGTGATTCATTTGAAAAAATTGGCAAATTCATGTGTTCGAGTTTTGGCTCGCTCTATATTCAATTGTTGCAATAATAAAGAAGTAACACTACTCGTAACACTGTACCAATGTCGAAAGTTATGTCTGGAAAAAATTATTGTTAGGTTGTTCTACCTAGGGTATACAGAACGTTGAAATGAGAATTATTGTCGTGTACAATTGACAATAACTTTTAAAATACCCTGTATAACGTTATGAAACCCTGTATTGGAAGTATGGGGGAGATGACCTTAATCTAAATTTAAAACAATGCATAGGGTGTTCCATTAAAAAAAAGTATGTTTGGTTCACCCCGGTAATAAGTAACACCATGTAAATACGAAAATAACCAATATATCGTACTTAGACGCACATGCCGCACCCTGTATATGACATATATTATTGTTTTTGTTTTCACCATGTTGCCCATTTCCGTTATGAATGTATTAAGAAAGGAGATCCATAATTATTTTAAATAAACTGGTGTGGAACACCACATGACCTTCCAATCTGCAAAATGGAAATTAAAGCAAATTAAATAATGTTAATAATTTGTTTTAGGATAATTATGCTTTCTCTTTTGTAAGTTTATTACAAACGTAGGTAACATTGTAAAAGCAAAAACGTAATCTATATCAAACAGACGTTTAAAACTTCATGACAGACAGAAATGTAACAATATTAATCATAATTTTATTAAGGTAACTATGCAACTCCTTTCACGCGTTCATAAGGAAAATAGACAACATGATAAAAATTAAAACAATAATCTTTGTAGGAAGGACGTTTAAAACTTCATGTCAGATAGAGATCAATAGACATAAATCCATGTTAACTTAAAATAAATTTCTAAGCTGTCCGCTTAGACTAACCTTCCTTCTATATTAAGAAACTTTGTAAAAAGAAGCTATGTAAAATTAAAGTTTCTTTAAGAAATAAGGGTACACCCTTTCTTATAAAATTAATCGTTATTCTATTATTTGAACTAACACTTCTTAGGAATTATTTGCCGCTTTCCGCCGCTGGATATTTACAAAAATTTGATCAGCTCCAAGACAAATGAAAACCAGCTAAAGTACAAAATTCTAAGTGCTTAAGCATTTTCGTTCTGAAGTTATCGTGGATAATAACATACATCACACAGACACACACAAACACACACACACACAAACACACACACACAAACACACAAACACAAACACACAAACACACAAAACACAAACACACAAAACACAAAACACAAACACACAACACAAACACAAGACACACACACACAACACACCAACACCACACAACAAACACACAGACACACAAACACACAAACACACACAACACACAAACACACAACAAACACAACAACACGACAACACACACCACAACACACAACACACAAACACACAAACACACAACACACACACACAAACACACAAACACACAAACACGACAACACACAAACACAAACACACACAAACACACAAACACACAAACACACAAACCAAACACAAAACACACACACACAAACACACACACAAACACACACCAACACACACAAACACACAAACACACAACACACAAACACACAAACACAAACACACAAACAACACAAACACACAAACCACAAACACACAAACACACGAACACACAGAACACACGAACACACAGAACCACACACACACAACAACACAAACACAAACACACAAACACACAACACACAACACAAACACACGGAACACACACACACAACACACAACACACAAACACACAACACACAAACACACAAACACAAACACACAAACAACAGACCACAACCACAACACACGGACACACAACACACAACACACAAACACACAAACACACACAACACACAAACACACAAACACACACACAACACACAAAACACACAAACAGACACACACAAACACCAACACCACACACGACACATGGGCCACACCAACACACACCACACAACACGACACACAGACACCAACACACAAGACACACAAAACACACAACACACACAAAACAACACAAACACACAAACACACAAACACCAACACACAAACACAACAACACACAAACACCAACCACAAACACACAAACACAACACACAAACACACAACACCAACACACACACAAACACACAAACACAAACAACAACACACAAACACACACAAACACAACACACAAACACACAAACCAAAACACAACCACAACACAAACACAAACACAAACACACAAACACCAAACAAACCAAACACCAAAAAACCCAAACCAAACACACAAACACAAACAAAACACACAAACACCACACAACACAAACACACAAACACAAACACACAAACACAAAACAAAAAAAAACAAAGAAAGACACACCCACACACGCAGACGCCAGACGCAGAAAAACGCAAACTCGTCAACCCATACCTTTCAACAAATTGGCACGAAAATAAATATGCAAAAGTAAACACTCAAATCCCATATTGAAACCCCAAACATCCTGCCCTGGCCCTTCAATAATATCACAGCACTGTCCGCAAACAGGTAAAACATTTTCAAACCTCATCAGAACCCAAAGAATGTTTTCTGCCAAAAAAACATGCAGCGCCAAACCTGCAGAAAGTAAAAAAATAATATTTGTAATGGACACAAGAAATGCAAACAAAAAATTAGTTACTCGTTACTGTATTACACGTTAACATATTAATTAACACAAGAAGGGATATCTAATTGTACTGTGTGGTCAATAACCCTTGTCCAATAGCACTAAACCGTCATCTTCTGGAACAGCAAAACGAAATTTCATACAAGAATACAATGTACAAAGAGAATAATACCCAAAGCTATATTTTTGTTAAATGGAATACCCCAGTTTTATATGTGGCAAATGAACTCTCTGTAAGTTTTACATTCACAAATCTGTAAGACTCTCAAATGCAGTGTTTCTGAGTTAGTTCATCCTACACATTACACGGTGTCCAAAATTTTTCTTTGAAGATCTCTACATTTACTTCCAATTTAGTACAATTTTTTAAATACAACAACCTGCATATTATTTTGTCGAAACCTTATAGTATTTTCATTCAGAAAAATGTTTGCCGTATCATTCTATATTTGAGATATTAAGGTTTTACCGAAACTTACACAGAAATGAGAAGAATCACAGACAGCTAGTTTTATTAAGAAAATTTTTCCGTAGGTACAACGGTTTAGCAACTATTGACTGACATGCGTTTATTGGACTACCCTTTATTAAAATCACAAACATGTACCTATTTTTGGTGCAGATGCTGCTGAATTTATGATATCCGGTTAAGCTAGAAATGCTTCCTATCCGGACGAGGGTTAAACACTGTAAAAAAACAATAAAAAACGCAACTTCTAGAAAAATTCGATTTCTGTTAGATATCGACTGATTCGCCTTCGATGTAAAGAAATGAATTCTAGAAGTTTATGTTTAAATCAACCTACGTTAAACAACCATGAAAATGTAAACTTTAACCATTATTACACATATTAAAATACTTATCACACTTACAGTTATCTTCGTCAGTAGTACTATTATGTATTAAAATTGTTAAAGATGCTGAAACGGTTTGGTGAAATTTGAAAAAAAAATTGTTTCTGCATCTTTAACAAATTTAATAGATAATATTACTACTGAAGGAGATAACTGTGTTATCGAAACGTTTAGATTGCATAACTTTAATATACAAATACACCACTATAAAACCCAAAAAAGATAAGTATTTTACTACGTTAAACAACTTCCAACTGCTTCCTTTTTACCCTTCAATGCCACACAAATTTCTGTTTTATGCAAATTTTGCGTACGAAGTGGTCATGCAAACCTAAATTTATTAGAACTGTTCTAGTTTTAATGTATAAATGCCAAAATTAATAGGGTTTGGAAATTTGTTATTAAAAATTATTACGATTCGTAGTTAATCCTGAAATTGACATTTTACATAGCTTAATATTTCTGTGTCTTAGTATATATTTAGTAAAAATAGCACGACTCAATTTTTATAAGGTATGGAATTGATTTAATCCAGGTAGTTTTAACAGCGACTAAGTAATACTATTGAGTAATGATTTTATTACTCAATTGTAATACGCAGTGGTAATTTTCAAATTCATGTACATGTGATCCTATCTGTTGTAATATTTCAATATTTTTTGTGATAATGAAGAGATGTTTACGTATTACAGAATTTTCTGATGGAAGAAAGGCGCAGTTATAGCCCACATTGTGTTTGTCGGGGTGATAGTCCAACTACCCCTCACTAGATGTCTCTATATGATTAAAAAGTTCGTTTACATTTTATGACCATTCTATAAATTTCCACTAGTAGTATATAATTCTGTTATTGTATGGATATTGTGCCGTATTGTTCCATGCTCTTGCATAACAAGCAATTTAGCTAGAAATTGGTAGTCACTGATCAGAACATAACTACTTCTAATTTCCATTAAAGTTTGATTACGATTATATTTTGTTATGTGAAATAAAAAACTAAGCACTAAAATAACTTCATTAGACGTTACAACAAATCATGGTTTCATTCTATACAGGATTTTTTGCTAATTTCATTTTTAGTGGTGTCAACAAGTCAGTTAAGTAGGAAAACTAATAGTATTGTTTCCGATGATTAAGATGGTTAAAATTGAACACAATTCGAACATCGCACTCACGAGTTATAACAAAAACTCTCATTTTTCAAATTTTACATCCAGTGTTCGATATTCTCAATCGACAGGAAATGTTATTCTAAACAAAAGTTGTGTATGATCTTTCACCCTAAAGTAAAAAATGACAAATCTATTGCGATTTTTCAAATTTGTCACAGTGACTCTGTTGGTTGCGTTACGATAAATCCAAGTAGATATCCCTGACAGGAAGTGGTATCGTTTCGTTATAAGTTATTCTATAAACGTAAAATATTTGGTGCGGAACACCACACGACCTTCAACCTTCAAAATGGAAATTAAATGAATTGAAATAATTTTAATATTTTTTTTAGGATAATTATACCTCTTTTATAATAAGTTAATTACGAAAATATATAACATTGTAAAAACAGAAACAGTAACCTATGTGAAACAGATATTTAAAGCTTCATGTCCGACAGAGGTTAATAACTTAAAAAATTAAAAGACATGAAGTAATTTGAATTACAATTTTTTTAGGGCAACTATGCAACATTTTTTCTTACACATTCATATCGAAAACAGGAAACTAGGTAAACACAAAAAAAATAGTCTGTCCGAATCACCTTTAAAACTTACAGTCACTACATAACTGTAACATAAAAAATTAAGTAGCCTCACTGCACTATAAGATATCAATAAGCAGTATAAACATTTATTCATTTTGATACATGAACACATACACTCAAACACAAACACTCAAAACACAAACACACAAACACACAAACACACAAACACACTAACACACAAACACACAAACACACAAACACACAACACACAACACACAAACACACAAACACACAAACACACAAACACACAAACACACAAACACACAAACACACAAACACACAAACACACAAACACACAAACACACAAACACACAAACACACTGTTGCACGTCCAAACCGCACTAGGCGTGTATGCTTACTAATGTAAACGGGCTGCCAAGCCAGCTAACAGGGAGATGGGCGTGGTCGAAATAATAAGTAGAATGAATGATTAATACGCTCAAACACCTTACACCGATATTCAAACAGCTCAGTCCGGGAAAATATGGTTCTCTAGGCGCCACCACAATCGAAACTTTGCTAAAATAATTGTCTTAAGCTGGGTGTTAATTAACCCTACTTGATTGTGCTTACTCAGTAAACTCTCACACGAGGGTTCTAAAACGAACACTCGTCCAAAACAATTCAACTCAAACTCAAATATATTTAGTACTACCCAGGTTATTAGAAACTTTTTGAATACACCTCGTATACTAAAACTTCCAAAACAAAATTTATCACCCAAATTCAACTGCATTCACGTAACCAACAGTTATATTTTCTACGTATCCCTCGTATACATATGAAGTTAGGTTTCTACTTATTAATGAATAAATAGTTCTTCATTCAATGATCGATAATTAATTTTTAAGATTCCTAACCAAAAGAAAGGCAATGTCATCGGCTTAATAATTGTTACAATATAATAGTGATAAAAGTGCTGCAAAACAGTCAAACGAGAATAATCCTTGAAGGTTTAATATTCCTAACATGAACGATATCTTTTAAATTTAATTTAATTTTTATAATACTTCTGAATCGTATTGGACATTCGTAAATATGTAAGTTCTCAAAACTCATCTCTTAGTTATACTTAATGAAATTTTTAAATCAACAGCTGATCTGTCATTAGTGTACTGCGTTAATGAAACTAACATGAAAATTTTTGCAATCAACCTGGCAAATATAACCTTTCAGGTTGTTCATTAATCTTGAAACCAAAATATGCAAAATCTACATTTTAACTTGTCAAAAACTAGGTCACCAATTAAGTAAACGTCACAAATGTATCTCATAACTGGCTAAATAAACAACAAAATAAAAGTTAACGATAAATATATATTGTCCTGCACAAAATAATAAACAAATGTCTACATACACAACCGCGTGGTTGAAAAACCACTGTCAATACAAATTTGCGTTTCGGTAAAAATTCTTACTACTAAAACAGCCAATATAACATAAGTGGAGATCGATTATCTTTTTACCTTCAACATTAATTAATAGAATTATAATTTACACAACAATACGCAAATTACAACTAAACAAAAAGATAATCGTGCTTGTCTGAGTTTTCAAGGTTCTTAAATGTAATTCTTACTTAAAATTGTCCATTAATCCTTCGCTCTTCTTTCTTCTTTCTTCCCTTAAATCAATTATTTATAGTCCATTTGTATTCCTTAAATTGCCTGAAGGCATGAAACAAGTACTCCACAATTTCACCAACACTTGTTCCTTTATGCACTCGCGATTAGTCCAACTATGCGAGGTTATTACTCCAATAAACCGTAATTAAAAAGTTTCTAGCAACCTTTAGGACAATTTAGCCCTTCCTTAACACAAAAAACTTTTAATGTCATAAAATTACCTTAACATTGGCTCAATTTACTACCAATATTCGTCACTTAAAGGTGGTCCCATAAATAATTTATACTAAAGATCAGTACAAGACACGCGCCGCACTCAACACTATAACGTAACAACTGTTAACTTTTTAAAATCTGCTTACGCACTTTTTCTTGAAGAACAAAACTGATTTTATCTTCAATCTCAATTTTATTAATTGTTTTATTTATGAATGTCTTATACGATTCATCCCCTTTCGGGTTACGCAGTTGTGTAAACAATGACTGCCTTCAATATTATTCACAAATATAACTCCAACACAACCCATTCTGATTTCACACATCACCTCGCGCGCGCGTCTCTACCGAACTCTCACCAAAGAGCAACAACCAACAACCAAAAAGCTCACGGTCAATCTCTGACTTTCCTATTTACACCTTCAGCCATCCATCTTTAAACATGTCCGACTTCCTCGCTATATTCTCCAATGGTCTTCATTCAAACTTTCTTAGTCCCGACTGATGCTACCCTCTGTACAGCCACGCTCATAACTACAATACATCGCCATGTTTGTTTATCTCTCACATGCGCTCGTCCTTCTTCCGCAACATTTGCAAAAATAAGTACAGTCTAAGGTCTCAAATCCTATATACTTACACGTATTCTCAAAATTGATTGCACAACATTACGAGAACTTTCTATAATTAACAATTAAACATACCAAATCTTTCTCTACATATTTTCTAAAACATTCTACACTTATACACTCACATCTTCCGGCCAAGATTACTCCTTTATCTTCCAACATTCCATTCTTATAGTATCAACATCAACATTATGCACCATCGACAAATTTCTCACATTACACATCAGAATCATTTCCAACACCAATGTCTTATAACATCAACATACACGTACAACATCATATTCTCCACATAAATTTCCACATACACACAAACATTATCATATCACACACACAATACACACAAATTCACAAACGACAGTATACATCTATCATAATCGTCACAAACTTACACATAACACACAAACACACAAACACAAACACAAACAACACTCAAACACACAACACACAAGCACACACACAACACACGCACAAACACACACAACACACAAACACACAAACACACAAACAACAAACACACAAACACACAAACACACAAACACACAAACACACAAGACACAAACACACACACAAACACACAACACACAACAAGCACAACACTAAGACACACAAACACACAAACACACAGACGACAACACAGAACACACAAACACACAAACACACAAAACACACAACACACAACACACACACACAAACACACACACACAACACACAAACACACAAACACAAACACACACAGAACACAACACAACACACAGACACACACAACACACAAACACACAACACACAAACACACAAGCACACACACACAACACACAAACACACAGACACACAACACACAGAACACACAAACACACAAACACACAAACACACACAACACACAAACACAAACACATAAACACACACAAACACACACAACACACACAACACAAACACACAACACACATAAACACACAAACACACAAAACACAAACACACACAACACAACACACAAACACACACACAAACACACACAACACACAACACACAACACACACACACACACACACACACACACACACACACACACACACACACACTCACATACACACACACACACGTCTTTCGTAAGCTGTGGAGACGTGGGCTATTTACATAAGTAGTGGTGACATTAAAACCGCCAATACTGTGAGATACTTCCGGTCCTTAGGCACAGGCTATGAACATTATGTGGTTACACTCTTTTGTTTACAATTGCACTCTGGAAAATTGTATGACTATCCCCACTAGAATACGTGGGTGTATTTATTAACGCACGTTCTCACAAGCATATATGGCGAAACCAGTGTGTGAATTTTATACTTTATATAGTTTTGGAATAGTTCAACGTTTTTGTGTATAGGATGTCAATATGATTAGGAAAAGAAAATGAAGTCAATTAAAATTTTAATTTCAAGATAGATTTAATTATGACAAAATTAAATCTATCATCAGTGGTTCCAGCTCGCTTTGTTACATCCAATATTATATGCTTTCCAATGGTGGATACCACCCTGCACTTTATATGAAATGAAGTGTTAAACCCCTTATAGCTTTAATTGCTGGTACGTTATCTTATCTTTTTTAGTAACTGTACTCTGTGGCTAAATTAAGTTATCTGAATGTCATTCTAGGGCTATTACGTCATACACTTCCACACTCCCTCTATGCCCTTCTACATCTTTCTTATTTTTAGGTGATTTTAATTACGCCCTCTGTTGCTGTTTGTTTATTATTTGAGATTAAAATCTTCTTAAACATTGTTCTTACGGATAAAGGTAACTAACATATGTGTTAAGTTATAAAGCTAAGACACAACTAATGTCGTACGGATCACTTGTGACGCATTGCGCTTAGTCTATAGCAGAAACAGATAGAAAAATTTTAATTTCAAAACTGAGCAATAGAGAAAAAAATAACAGGTTTATTTAGTAGCATTAATTTTATACTATTAATATCGTTAATTCTTAAGTTTACTTTTTATATTCAAATTCTATTTTTATTGATAAATGTTTAGGTATTAAGCTCATTATCAGAACTAGTTACTTTTATTGTAATTCTTTCATTAGTGACAAGAAAATTGTTTCCAGTGTTGGCTTCTATTTTATGATTTCATACCCTTAAATATTGTTAGTTATTTTATATTTATTTAATAACTTGTACTTATAAATGTTGTTGTTAGTTACCCTGATGAGGTGTTAATCGAGTACGAAATATATTGGCGTAAAATATATTGAGAGTTTTATTTTAAAATAAAAGACCGATATACCTGGAAAATTAAATTTATTTTATAATCATAAATTCGGTTGTAAAAGTAATTATTAACGTAGAAAAAGTTAAACAAATACATTTAAATTTCTCAAGATACCGTGCATTGTACATTACTTTTCTGAATTTTAAATATCTGGTGTGGGACAACACACGACCTTTCAACCTAAAAAGTGAACATTAAAAAAAAATTAAATAAAATTTTCTTAGGATAATTATTCTGCACTGTCTTTTTCATAATGGAAATGGGAAATGCCTAAAAACTACATATTGATTAATGTCAGACAGAAAATTAAACCTTCATGTTAGAGACACGTTAATATTTGTCGGAATTTGTACGTGGAATTATTGCTAGTCATTTATAGGATTGGACGGGCGACAGTAAAGATCGCACAAAATGTATACTGTCCCGCCAAATATGAACCTTCTGGGTAATTTATGCATATATGTATATCTATATGATACGGGACATGGAAGCATTACCCGAAGAGTCTGAGGGGTACGAATTAGTGTTCTGTAAGGTGAAGGAGAGGGAGAAATTTCTTTTGAATTGGACACATAATTTTGTGTTTCCGCTAGTCTAAGTGAAAAATGTAGTGGTTGTCTATGATAAGTTTTTAGGCGCCCCGTGTCATAATGTAAGTGTAAAAAAAATTAAAAAAATCTATTTAATTCTGTGTTTTACTTCGGTTTTTAATTGTGCATAGTTAATAAGATGGCGAGCGAACCGTTACTTATTTTTATATTTTTTCCATTTTAAAATGTCTAGGCGATCTTGTAAAAGTCCTTTTAAAGTTCTTACAGTAAGGCTAGTTTTTCGTTACAAAATTGATCGTCCCAAGATCTTTTTTATGGAGTTTAGTGATTTGTTTTGCAAAATGTTACCCATACTTTTAGTTCTGGATTTACCATATGCACGTCTTTGATGGAAGCAAGTTTTTATTAGCTTACTAGTGCAATCCATAGAATGACAGGACTGATTACGGATCACGTTGTGGTGTGACATTTATGATATTTGTTAGCACTTAACCTTAACCAACTAACTATTTTCATGCTACATTTGATACTTAATACTACCTCATAAACGGGGTCGCGCGCTATTTATGGAGTCGAGAAAAGTGCTAGATTAGTATCGTAAATTGTAATAAATTGTAAATTGTAAATTTTCGTACTTTTTGGGCATTGATTAATTCCTTCTAAACAATGAAACGTCAGAAACGGGACAAAAGGAAGATCTTTATAAATACGAAACATTTACGTAATTTATTAAAATAATTACATATACGAAATGATGTGTTTCAAAAAGGGACTGTCCCGTATAGTATGGGTTGAATGGTCGCCTTATGTATGTGACATGCAGTATTTAAAATATATTTTTTGGTCAGCGTCCCTGAATTTTGTTTCTGGCTATGGATCTAAATTATTGTATACGTGTAGATTAGGCCGTCTTACAATCTAACGACTAATTAGACAGTATCTATAATAGCTAGCACATAGCTAACGTTGGGGTAGGTATGTTATTTTAGTTACGACATTCTTAACAAGGGAGTAATTGAATAATAACCATAACCCTCCGCTAGACGCGTGGTCTACATTCGTAGGTTACCGCAATTTGAATAACGGTGGTTGCGAGAAAGGAATACTTATGTGGACACGCCGTCAAGTAGCTGTATATCACTTTCGGATCTATTGGTTTAGTACTCAAAGTGCAGTAGGACGGGTAGTTACTGACTGTTATTCAGAATCAATCTTGATTGGTCTACGATTGTCGACCGCGCGACTTATTACGTTAGTTTCTCTCAGCTAGCTAATTTTTATTTCTATACTTAGCATGCCGTAATTTATCTTTTTTCTCATAAAATGTTCAAATTCAATTTTTAATTATCAAAAAATTTTTCTGTTTCTAATCTTGTATGTGCTATTTAGGCAATGTATTATTTTGTTTCAGAAAAAAACCTCTGATTAAAAAAAATGACGTGTAGAAGCTAGTAGAGATCCAGAGGTTTGGCAGAGATGGTGCCAGGAAGTTTCACGCGATGAGGAGAGTCCACTAGATACAGATGAGGAAGATGAAACAGAAGAACATGAAAGTATATTGGAAAGAAGTGACCACGAGACAGATTCGGAACAAGAATACACTCTTGAAATTGACCGTATAAAACTCTTTGTGAGCTTTTTCTACTAGTTATATATATATATATATATATATATATATATATATATATATATATATATATATATATATATATATATATATATATATATATATATTTGTTTAGGTAAACATTTTGTATAGGTAATGGGGCCTTAACTGTGTATGTTATTTCTGGCAAATCTACAATGTAGTTAGTTACTTAAAATATATTTAGTAAGAATGCTGTTTCTAGAAAGTTGAGATTGCAAAAGCTTAACATTGCATTAAATTAAAATTGAATTGAATTGAGTTGCTTAGAAATAATATCAGAATATTGAAAATTCCATACAATCAATTTAAAGATGTGTGTCTACCTGCGTAAGACGATTAAGCAAAAGACTTTTGTCTAATGCTTATAATATTTCGATTGTATAGGATTGTAGGATTATTTAATTATTCGCAAAACTAATATACAAAATTGTCACGTTCTTAGGATTTTTTTTTCAGTTTGAATTGCAGAAAAACAAACACTACCAAATATTAAACTAATTCTTACTTTATGAGAATGAAACTTTCACCATTATCACACACAATAAAATACTTTTTTTTTGGGTTTTTTTAATTGTGTATTTTAAATTATACAATCTAAACGTTTCGATAACACTTACAGTTAACTTCAGCATTAGTAATATCTGTTAAAATTTTATGACAGTTGAAAAATTAAAACATAAACATCAGCCTTACGTTGTATCCTCACTTACATGTGAGATAAGTTCTACATAATGCTACGTTCTATATCGTAGTTGACGATATTTCAATTTTAATGTTAAAATTCAGCGTACTTTCTTAAAATTAAATTTTGCGTTAATTAGTACACCACTCATAAAGATATCTCCATACACTCCACTCATTCCTCCATGAACTTCCGCTGCCCTATTCCCTTCTGCTTGCAAGAAACGTATAAGACATCGCAATTCACACTTGGCTAGAGAATCAATAGAGACAGTCATGTTTATGTGACTGCAGCTGAATAAGAAATGGCGCGTTGGACTCGGCAATACAGACCGTGTTGTAGGGGATATGCGCAGTCGAGTAGTATTCACACCAGTTAGATGCGACATTCCTGGCCTTCATACTGTGCGATCGTGAGAGGTTAAAAAAACAGCCCCTGTACGTTATGCATCGTGGTCGAGGAGGCATACAGACAGGGTAGTTATTATCTGTCATCAAAAAGTTTTTCTTATAGGATGCCAATCTAGCGAACTTTATGGGAATGGGGCCCATCTTGTTGAAAGTAGATCTGATGTCTAACCATTATGGTCAGGTTATCTAAAATGTCTCGAAGTGTAGCGGTAAACACTTCGGCGTACCGCTCATCAGTTAATGGATCTTGATAAAATATAGGGCCTATAATTTTTGAGCAGATCAAACCACACAGAACTTTGACACTAAAGCGGCTGTGCGGGTTACAAGGACGAAAAAGCATCAAATTTTGTCGACTCCAATAATGGCTGTTTTACATGCTAAACATGCGCTTGCGGAGGCAATTGGATTCGTCGCTCCAAAGAATTAAGCATCAAAAGTTATCATTAAGTCTCATTTCATTAATTAAGAGAATACTGGATGTGTCTTTCTTGACCCCTTGCTACCAGCGTCTGCTTAAGTCTGTACCTGTACGGTATAAACTTGTGTTTCTCAAGAATATTGTGAATAATTCCAAAACGTAGTACACTTTTTTCCCTAAATCTGGAATTAGGATGAGCTTCACGAGCAATATAGCTACCCCACTTCTAGATCACTTTTAACCTTAAAATGTCCCAAGGACAAGTTCATTGATCTATTTGAGCTCATGTGTTGGCGGTAAATTTAAAATTTCAAAATTTTAAGGCCGTGTTGGCGAGAAATTTTAATTTCAAAGTCAAGATCACTCCCCCTTTTCATTGTTCAAGGACATAATCAGGTCGGGGAAACAAGAAAAATGGAAGTTTTTGTGTATGGTAGGTCAAAGTTAAATCAGGCTTATATTAGCTAAATTGAGTCAAGCTCTTCAGGGTCAAAACGTGTTGGTATAGTATAAAAATTCTTAGAAACGGCGGGAAAATTTAAATTTTAAGATCACGCCCCCTGCTCACATTTCAAGATCATAGATTTGTTAGGGAGTATCATATTACAATTCCTGGACTACTCTAAGGTGTTGGGGTGTTGTCAGATTTAGAGTTGTTAGTACATAAAAATTTTCAACGTCAAAGTTCATTGGAAGTGTCATATTACAATTCTTAGAAACAAAGTTAATCGACGACGTTTATGCCAGATCATTGACCTCAAAGTTGATTTGGGGTGCCATATTAAAATTCTTAGAAATCTAAAAATAAAATCAGTTATTGAAAACGGGAGGGGAAAGAGCCTTGAAGGTCAAATTCTTGGAAATCGCAATGACTGGCTTTGTCGCATTACAATTCTTTTAAATCTAAAAGTAGAATCAAAGTTCATTGGCCTATTCAAAGTCAGAGTTCATTGACCTCACAGTTCATTGACCTCTAAGGGTGTGCCATACACAATTCTTAGAATTTTAAAAATAAAATTAGTTCTTGAACACGGGAGAGTCGAAAATTCGTTGGCCTCTTCGGGGATATCGTGTAACGGTTTTTAGAAAACTAAAAAAAAGTTCGTTGAAACACGAACACGAGTTGTTGTCTATACTAAAAAGTATCTTAACGTTAGGTGGTTCTTGTATTGGATAAATTGAATCAAAGTCAAATTCTTGGAAATCTAAACAGTTCTAGTAAAATAAGCATTCGTAATTAATGACTGGCTTGGTGCATGGTTGGTATTGCTCGGCTATCCCATCTCAACCTTTCTTTCGACATCTCAACTTCCACTTTCAAAATCTGAAGGATCAGTTCGTAGAAACATGAGGGGGGGATC